>PVKE010040974.1:0-14375 GCA_004027555.1 Craseonycteris thonglongyai | reverse complement strand
GTCCTTCATTGAGTTTCCTCATTCATCTGGAAAATATCTTTAACATTTTTGTTTTTAATCTGTAATCTAAACAAATTTCATGCATTTACTTTGGTTGGTATGCTTCTTTTAATCTAAATCAGTCTCTGCTTACTTATTTTTATTACCCAGTCTATGAATTCTTTGCAGAAAGTTATTTCCTTTTAAAATGTTATACTCATAATGTTTAAGGGGTAAAAAAAATTAATCTCACAATTGTAGTCAAATAAAGATACAGCTTGAAATAAGTTACTGTGCAGGAACCAGTAAAAGCAGACTATTGTTTGATAAAACTAAGTAGCAAAAATCTGCCTTCAGGTATTCGAGAAAGTAGTATTTAAATTGCATTCTTTATGTGTCATGATTTTCTTATTTTTGTTTTTTCCCAAAGATTGCAAAAATTTTTATGAGAATTCAAAGCTACTAAAATGATCTTAAAATCAGGAAAGTTAAGTCCACCACAAGTTATCCTTGATCAGGGACCCTTTATACAGTACTTGCATTTGCTGTATTAAGTCTATTTCAATTGTGAGTATATGAGGTGTGATCAAGAAATATAGTGGGGGAAGCCGGGATGGCTCAGTGGGTTAAGCGCTCACGTTGCAGCCCTGGGGACCGAGGAGTGAATCCCGGCCCCGGCCCGTGCGGACCCATATGCTGAACTGGGGCGTGCCCTCAGTTCAGTTCTCACCAGGGCGAGACCCTGGCCCAGTTCCTGCCCTGTGCAGCCTCGCACCCACCTGTGGAATGAAACTATGTGGAAAAACCAGTGATGTACAACTATGGTGACTGTTCGGGGCCCTTCCCCCTTCTCTCTGTCTCTGTATCTCTCTCTTTCCCTCTTTCTCTCTCTGTCAAAAACAATAAAAATAAATCTTTAAAAAAAAAAAAAAAGAAATATAGTGAATGTTTAAA
Source organism: Craseonycteris thonglongyai (assembly GCA_004027555.1). NCBI lineage: Eukaryota > Metazoa > Chordata > Mammalia > Chiroptera > Craseonycteridae > Craseonycteris > Craseonycteris thonglongyai. The sequence goes on along the minus strand of PVKE010040974.1, from coordinate 13,442 downwards.
TTTATTATAGTAAAAGACACATTGCCATTAATCCCCCTCATAGTACATCCCCTCACTTCAGACACATTTATCCCATTATTCCTTCCACTTTCTGAAGCTGTTCTCGAAGTCCTCTCTCATGTGTGTCTTTAGTTGCACCCTTGTGGCTGTCTATGTCCTGAATTTATACAGGTCACATACTGCTTCTGGTATGGCAGTTTCTGTCAAAAACATTATGGTGTATCTTCATCCATGTTATTCATCTGATCTGGTACCGTACAACTTCTGCCTCTTCCCCCAAAGTCAAAAGGACCACGAAAGGTAAATATTTTGAATCAGTTCAAGACATCAAGGTAGCCCTAATAACTCAAGTAAAAACATTCACAAAAGAGGACTTCCAGAACTGCTTCAGAAAGTGGCAAGAACGTTGGGATAAGTGTTTGAAGTGAGGGGGAGTATTTTGAGGGAGATCAATGGCAATGTGTCTTTTAACTGTAACAAATTATTTTTTATTTAAACACTCACTGTATATTTTGATGATACCTTATGTATATTTTCCAGAGTATACTTAGCTTTTTTAAAAAGTTGATGTGCACCTTGCTTTGGATTGTACCAGAATCTGATTTCAGCAGAAACTTAGTCTCCTGAATTGCTTCTTTTATAAAGCTGAAGCCTTGGGGAGCACTGAAGCCAAGGCTGTACCTTACCAGAAATTTGAGGCACATCCTAATGATCTCTACGTGGAAGGACTACCAGAAAACATTCCTTTTAGAAGTCCCTCATGGTATGGAATCCCAAGGCTGGAAAAAATCATTCAAGTGGGCAATCGAATTAAATTTGTTATTAAAAGGTAAGATTAGAATCTGCAGGAACAAGTTTAATGCTGTCTTTAAGAAAAGATTAATTTCATGAAAATGGGCTTTTTGTGCCCCTCTTAGTTGAACTTGCTCTTATTTTTAAAATTAAGGTATTACATTTATATTCATCTGTTGAGCAAATGTTTATTTAGTACCATGCACCAGATATAGAAAATTGGGTCCGATAGGAACCCTGTCTTTGGAGGGCTTATTATAGGGTAAATGCAATAAAATGTTACTGAGCACTTTTGGGGAAAGAAGACAAGGGGAACGTGTAGATTGATCAGTTGTACATAGAGAGTAGAGGAAAGGTGTTCTGAGTAAAGGAATAATACAAGTAGGGGCAGGGAGGTGTCAAATGTACTTAAACGTTTGCATAACCACACCATTCTGTGTGGAATGAGTCAGATGACTATTGGGTGAGGCATGATTGTCAGGCTGAGATGGCCAAGTATGAGGACTAAAGACCCACACAATCAGTGGAGTAATTAAACGATTTTAAAGCTGATTCTCCTTAAAATAATTTTGATTTGCATTTTTAAAATGTTATTTAAAAAAATAATAAAATGGTACTTTGGCTTGAGTTTGCAGGATAGCAGAACAGATCATTTGGGAGAAGGGATTGTGAACCAGAAGGCTTATCTTTAATACAGAAGGATTAATGTGGGGGGGGGGGGCACAGGCAGGGTGTGGTTAGACTCTAGTACGTGCTTACTGTTTGAGTTGTACATTTGTATATGTTTGTTGGGACTAATTGTATAAGGGACAAGCAACTTTAGGGTAACATATTTCTGGCTGTATTGTAGTGTAGTTCATCTGAGGTTTAGAAGCAGAAGATTGAACTATTTGGAGGAAAGGTGACTGTTTTTTACCAGTAAGCTTAAAATGCCTTTGAGAACATACATGTGGTCTCACCAAATCTGTGAAAATTGCTATTTTCAAAATAATCTGGAGTCACCACAACAATAATTTTCACTGCACAAGAAAGCAGAATGAACCATATTTAAAATCATTGGCAATACACAGCTGTGTGAAGGTGGCCTTTAAGACAATCCTAAATGCTCTAGTAATATCAACTGTATTTTTACAGACCAGAACTTCTGACTCACAGTACTACTGAAGTTACTCAGCCAAGAACGAATACACCAGGTAAAATAATTGTGAATTTCTTTTTAAAAGCTTATCAGGGCAATGTTTTTTAGTATATGTGCTGCCGAAGCGAGCACCAGATCTTTGTTTTTTAAGCTTACAAAAAATCTTTTAAAGCCATAGAATTCCTCTTCCTAGCCCCTAAAATACCTTTTGTGGAAGCGCAATACAGGCAATCCTTGATTTATCAATATGAACATAAGCAGTTTGGGGAAAGGTTGAGCTTAAGTTAGACCAGTGGTATTTAATAGAAATATAATGTGTGTCACAAATGCAACCAAATTTGTCATTTAAAATTCTCTAGTAGCCAAATCTGTTTCAACTTGTAATCAGTATAAATATGATGAAAGAATTCACAGCTTTCATTTCATGTATTTACATTCTTTATTTGAAACTTTCATATGTACTTTACACCATCTCATCAATTCAACTCGCTGCATTTCACGTACTCAGTAGCCACATATGGGTAGTATGTCAGACCATGGAGATTTAGACCTTAATCTTTATTTAACTTAAATGACAAATACTATAACTCTAGCAGCTGCACTGACATCACTGCCCGATAGAAAATAACTGAAGTCTCAGTCGTGTAAAGGTTTTATTTTTTTTATTTGAGCTACAGGTCTGCTTCTGTTTGTCTCCCATCTTTTTGTTTACTAATGCATAATGTCAAAAAACTTGCCACAACTTGTAGATCTTTTGTTGTCAGGAACCAATGGTTGTTTCTGAATCATTCTTATAAATACTTAGGTGAATTATTATACAAAATGGGATTATTCGTAGTAAAATACTGATCACTGTGCTCTTAGGGTACTTTGGGCAACTGGTAAAGATCAGCCAGTATGCCAGATAGATTATATACTCTTATTTTATCATAGCATGAAAAGTGGTTGAGATATACTGAACAAGGGAAACAATTATCCTGTGCCAGGAATCCTACAGAGGAAAAGGTATAATCAATGCTTAACTTAGCTTGAGCATCAGAGTTAGCACAGCATCCTCTTCAACACTTTTGATTTAGGCAAAGAGAGAGTATTGATGATGAATTGAAGATCGAAGATGACACACTTTGCTAAAGGAACTAATGGAAAGAAACATTCCCAACAGTAGAGCTTTAATATGGATTAGCCAAAATATGACAAAAGTCTATGTGTGAACCTTTATTTTTCAAGACAGATCTCAAATTCAGGGTTGTGATTAATGTGATCACTGCTTTTATTAAAGAGGCCATTCTAATAGTAGCTACAAACTGGGAATGTTAAGCATGCATCATTGAAAAGATATACAGGCACATAGATGTTGCTCCAAGGATTGAATGATACCATTTTTCAGTAGTACTTGATCTGCTACCTCCTAGCATAGATCATTTAAAGGCCACTTATCAAAAGAGGAATGTTGATACTTTGAATCATAAACAATATTTGGCCTTCTGTCATTCATAGAAGACTTTGGAAAGAATTCAGGTTATCATTCTTCATTCCAACAAAATGTTTATCTGGTCTGCCGATGAACCAACTGAAGTCATAGCCTACATGACAGCAGAATCTTGTTAGTTACTATTGGCATTAGCGATATCTGCTTAATTGGCGTGACCTGGGATTAGGTAACAGTTGTTTGTGTAAATACACTGTGGGTATACTTTGCCCTCAGTTTGGTAAAAGAAATTTGTCATGTGTGAGAAAATTGAGCTTTGAAGGGAATAACAGGGAGGTGTTGCTTGGCTCTTGTGAGTAGTGCAGAGATCTTTTGTATTAGAATAGCAAATACCAGAGAAAGAAGTGTAGAGTGAGGCAGTAGGGGTGACTGAGCAGCAAGTTAACACAAGCTCTTTACCTTGGACAAGAAGAGTCTAGATATCTTCATTGTAATAATTCAGATTCAGCTTATACCAGAGTTGAACTCTGACTGAATGGTTGAGCTACCATGTTAAACCCTTGAGACGCTAGGTTTTCTTTTAAAGTGTAATTACGCTAAAAAGTAAAGAGAAAGAAATATTTTTAAAGATTTTCTGAGGCCACCAATTTCTAGTGATATTTTTAGAACTTCTTTATTTCCCACTTCCTTTGTGAGCAAACACAGTGACTTCTACACTTGATGTGATTCTTGTACTCTTATTGTCCCCCTTCTCCCTCAGTCCCTCTCCCTCCTTTCCTTATCCAATACTTCCAGCCATCCCCATTGTCCCCAAAGTTAGTTGGTCCTCTCCATCCTCAGCTTCACCAAACAGGCCCTGATTATCAGTCCAAGTAAATGACATCCTACATGTCTTTTATAATAGCTTATTTGTTTTTTTATTTTTAAGTTAAATTTCAAATTTATAGTCTTATAAATAAAGAGTAAGGAAATAAACCAATTTATAGATGAGGATAGGTTTGAGTGACAACTCCTTGATCCCTTTAACATTTATTTCCATTCTTTTACTCTTTATTTATTGCTATGATTAGTGAAGTGTTGCTTTGGGTGGCTTTCTAAGCACATACCTGTTCAATAAAACAAGGAATGCTTGTATAGAAAGGAAATGCAAATGAGCTATTGTGGTTCAACCTGATATACAGCAAGCCTGGAGCCTTATTATACAGCTGGCCTCCCCAGTCCCCACAGGATTCTCTTGTGTGACTCCAAGGAGGAATGTTTGAAAAACACACATTTAGAGCACTCTTAAGAACAAGTTCTTATTTATTTACAATGTGAAATTAATTTGAATTCTGACTCCCTCAGAATATTTGACAAATGCAGGAAATTATTCATTTTCGTAAGACCCAAAGTACTTGTTCTTGAACAAAACTGAATTGAGAGCATCACTGGATTGTACACCTAAGACTAATACAATGTTATATGTCAGTTTCATTTCTTTTATTAAAAAGGAGGAGCATCACTGTAAAGAATAACATCCCATCTAATTTAGTGTTAGTACCAATAAGGAATATTGTTAATTAGATTTATTTTTACTTTCTAGTCAAAGAAGATTGGAATGTCAGAATTACCAAGCTACGGAAGCAAGTGGAAGAGATTTTTAATTTGAAATTTGGTAAATAAAACACAGTGATTGTGTCTTCATTTGAAAACAAATGAAAGGCAGTGTTCTGAATGAATTGTTGCAGTTCAGGGCCTAAAAAAGGAAAGTCCCAGAAACTGGGTTTTAGTTTCTTTCTGCTACTAAATTTGCAACTTAAACCAAGCTTTATTTCTCTTGGATTCAGTTTTCTCAATGTGTCAAAATGGTAGAGGAAGGGAGGAGTGGGATCATTCTCAGTTCCACTGTCTATACTTCAAATCTGGCTAACACATATGGCAAATAGGTTTCACCATTTGTTTCAACTTAGATTTGTTGACAGCGGTTTCCTGGAGCGCTGTCTTGAGAAGGATTCTGAGGAGGCTCAGCAACAGTGTTTCAGTTGATTGGGTGTGTCTGTCATGGAGAAGGAAGTAAGGAGTGGGAGTGATAGCAGTATTCACTGGGTGTTCCCATCTGTCATTTTAATACCTGGTATTGACATTTGTGTACTAGATCAGAAATCTCAAATACTCTGCCTTTCATCTCTAACTTGATGAGTTCTGCTTGGATACATTATATACAACTCTGATATTTTAAACAGCAAACTTGCATCTAGATGACAAGACTAAGGCTGGGAAGTCGCCATTTCAGTGTGGAATGGCTATAGTTCATTTATGCCCAGAGCACAGAGATAATTTTGACTAATATAACTATCCTTTTGATTTGAAGTACTGAAATATTCCTCTTAAAAGGACTTATTTTTTAGGCGTGTTCTTTAGTTTTGTACAATATACTAAGCAAAATGCCTTCATATTAAGTGTATTTTACTAGAGTGTAGGGAACTTTTGCATAACATATTTGAGAATACCTGGATGTTAACTAGACTTACTATGGTGATCATTTTGCCATAGATACAAATACTGAATTAATTATATTGTGCACTGGAAATTAATATTATGTTATATGTCAATTACACCTTAATAAAATAATAATAAAGATAATGTTATCAGACAAACATAAAAGATTGTAGAATTTTACCTTCCATAAATTACATTTTCTTACAATTTCAGCTCAAGCTCTTGGACTCACAGAGGCAGTAAAAGTACCATACCCTGTGTTTGAATCAAACCCTGAGTTCCTTTATGTAGAAGGTTTGCCAGAAGGAATTCCCTTTCGAAGCCCTACCTGGTTTGGAATTCCACGACTTGAAAGGATTGTCCGTGGCAGTAATAAAATCAAGTTTGTTGTTAAAAAGTAAGTTCTGTTTGCCAATGCAGTCATTTTTGGAATTAAAATGATAGTTATATTTCTATATAAATTATTTTCTAGCTAAATTTACATGTGATAGCTAGAGCTTTGGTGTCCATGATGGAAAGGCATAGCTCTGAGCTATAGTCCTGACATTGCCCATTGCCTTTACAAATAAATCCCTTCTCCAGTTCTTGATTTTTCTCATTAGTACAGGAAGAATTGTACCACCTGCCTCACAGTGCTGGTGTTCAAATTGGTTAGAGACACCAGTGTCTTAGTATTCCTAAATACTTGAATGGAGGATTAAAATGCTGATTTTTATCTTCGTAATATTTCTGATTAAACTTGTGGACAACTGAATTTCAGTGATTAAGTTCCTCATTTACAAGTCTCCAGAATTTCAGTAGCTGGAGAAACTAGCGTTAATTTTTATTTTCATGAAAGAAGTTATTTACTCTTCCTAAAATCATTTAGCAAGTAGTTATGAGAAGGAAAAGTGAGAGTTTTTATTTTTTGTTAGTTTTTTGTCTAGAAAGATAGACATTATTGCCTTATGGAATGCTTCCGTGAACACTTTATAAAAAACATTCATCATGATCTTTTTACTTGCTGTGAAGACCAATATTACACTGGTTACTATAATGCTTCTTGGTTTTCTCTCTAGACCTGAACTAGTTATTTCCTACTTGCCTCCTGGAATGGCCAGTAAAATAAACACTAAAGGTAAGAAATTCTACATTCTATATTATACTTCAGTACATTAAAACATACTTTACCAAAGTTACCTAAATCATACTGAATCGTTGGCCAATATTTTTAAGGTATTTCATTTAATGGACCTTTTTTCCCCCCAAAACATTTCATGGAAAATTTCACATTTGCGATCCTCCTTCATTCATGTTTCCACAGCTTTGTTGAGACTCATGTGGAGGATTACACTACCAGTTTAATTCTTCAGGTTTCTTTGAAAAGAGCCAAACTGTATGAATTTTAATACTCTGCTCTTATAAAGCATCCCCTTCTTTTTTGTTGTTATTGTTGTTAGTTTTGTTTTTATGCAATATGCAGAAGTAATTATGTGCTTCTTTTATAGCCTTGCAGTCCCCCAAGAGACCACGAAGCCCTGGGAGTAATTCAAAAGTTCCTGAAATTGAGGTCACTGTGGAAGGTAAGGCCATTGCGGCATGCTTCTGTTGATTCTTCAAATTACTATTTATATTTTCATGAAATTAGTTTTTACAAAACTAGTTTTAGGTGCGAATATGTTGCCTGTGATTAAAGCTAAATTTCTGAATGTTTCCAATTAAAATTTTCAAAAAGGTTAACATGATATTCATTGAGCATACTGTAAACTGCTTGCAAGAAAATCCCCAAAATGCTTTTCGTAATAAAGTGAGAATGCAGACAGGAATGTGTGGGATTTTTTTCTTGTCTCCTTTTTTTATATTTATTTTCAGGAAAGAAAGTTTAGGAATGGTTTAAACAGCAGTACCTTGGATTAACTAGTTCTTTTCTGCATCCTTAGGTGTACTTTCTTTCCAGTCCATTGGGTCTGTGGTATTCTTGTCTTTTCCGGTTCATAGTATTGAAATATATAATATTATAGGATAGTCCTCAATCTACTCTTAGGAATGGATATTTCCTTCTGTTTCTTCATTAATGCAGAAGGAAAGGATAACTTCATTAGGATAATTCTTTGTTGTCATATAACCTCAGTTTTGTAGTAAGAATTTTCATGTTGATATTTGGTGGAACCTTAGTCCATCCCCATTTAGTTACCTTGTATAACTCAAGAGACAAACTACTCTCTCACAGGAAAGGCGTCAGAGGTCTTCAGGCAATTTGTGGCTGTCATGCACCTGTTTAATCATATCTTTTTAAAATTGCCAAGAATTAAATTAAAACTACTCGGTCCTTTACTTTCCTCCTTTTGAAGATCTCTCTAGTACACAAGTTTGTCATACTTTCTTGAAGGAACTCATAAGTAAAAAGTAAGAAGCTTGTGGTGTTACTTGTAGTAGAAAGACACAGATACTGAGGAACCAGATAGACATTGGCCTGAAACCATAAAGATTTCAACAGTATGAACAGTGTGATACTGCATCAGATGGTGATGAAAGCTTCGTAAGAAGGTTACATTGAAATTGGGTTTTGCACATCCCCAAGCAGAAATATAGGGATGCTGCTCCTGAGAGAGATCATAGTGTGAGCAAAGGTGTTGATTAATTTGTGATACAGTAACACAATTTGAGTGATGACAAGGAATCTCATGCTCTAGGGAGCATAGTATTATATCTTATTCTGACTGTACTTGTTATCTCAGGAATTTTTAAGGCAGCAGTGGCCAAACTTTTGGCTTACCTGGGCCCATTGGAAAAAGATCTCATAATGTTTTAAAAATTTGTGTTGGGCTGCAAGTTGACCATGCATGCCTGTATTAAGATATCAATGTCCAGAAGAAGTCCTGGAACCAGCTGATTTCAGCATTATTACTGTTGTATTCTCTCTTTTTTTCTTTTTGAGATTTATTTTATTTTAAGAGAAGGTAAGAGAAAGACAGACATGGGTAGTGCTCAGAGCAGTCTCCATAGTTGTGCATCATTAGTTTTGACATAGTTTCATTCCACACAGGTGGATGTGGGGCCGCACCTCATGGGAGGTGGCACCGCCATTACATGTGGGTTTTTGCACAGGCTGGGCCTGGTATTCAATTCCTGGACCTCGCAGTTGCAAGGCAAGCACTCAACCCGTTGAGCTATCCTGGCATCCCAACAGCTGAATTCTTGAAAGGATTGATCCATGCTGTCTTTATTTGATGGATTGATGACTAAATTTATTAAAGGAATAATGATCTCAAAACTTCACTAGGGTTGTGAGATCAGAAATCACAAAGAAAAGAGTAAGTTCAGAAGGAAAGGTAAGATGGTGAGATTACAAGTAATCTTGAAGTTGAATAACACATGCTTAGGTTAAGAGGTAGAAAAGGTAATTTACAATATAACAATCTATTCTGGGATAGGCGTGGGGTTGCCAGAATAAAAACAATATATATTTCAAAAGCAGAGACTGCTCTGTGAAAGAACCCTGGTAGAGCTACAAACTATGTTATTAAAACATTCTTTTGAATATTAAAGGCTTAAGGACTTGTACACAGAGGACAACATTGAGTAAAAGTCACTTCAACTTCTGAACTTTTTTTCTTCTTTTTCACTAGTACAAAATTACATTGTATATATGGTGTCCTGATTGCAGATAAATTAATCTGTGGATGTTAAATATAAAGTTGGGATAAAATGAATAACCAATTAATACATACCGTTTTTACTATATACTATAGAGTATTAGAAATAGCACACCTCTCAATAACTGTCAGTTGACACACTAAAGGTATACTTTTGGAGGTTATTCTTGTATTTTTAAACTTATAATCCATTGAACCTGTTAAAACAAAGCTTACTAAGTGTAAATAAGTAAACTCTGCTAGATGTTAGGATGTTAGGAAAATAGATAAATGAAAAGTTAATGCAGTGTGTTAAAATGGTTAAACCTATAGCAGTGAGGCTGCTGGGTATAAATTTAGGATTGTATTCTATTGCAACCAACAGTGATTTTACAAATAAGGAGATACCTGTTTTTCTCACATAAAAAATATTCTGAAGGTAGGTTAACTTCAGTATCTCAAAAATTATGAGACTGGCTTTGTGTCCTCTAGCTCCTTCCTTCATGGGTGCAAGATGTCCAATTCAGCTTCAGTGATCAAGTCTACATTCACCGTAAGACACAGATAGAGGAGATCTAGCATCAGTCTTGCCTGACCCATTTGTTAGGAAAAGCAAAGCGCCTTTCTAGAATCCTCTGGCAGATTTTTGGTGAAGGAAAATAAAAGGATTTAAAATAAAATAAAGCACTGGCTCTGAGGCTTTAGTGTGTTTGGATTTAAATTTTGGCACCACCATTTAGGCAGATTACTAAAATCTGTATTTTAGTTAGTACATATGTAAAATGGCAATAAGAATAATAGTTAACTCATACTGTTTCAAAATTAAGATAAAAGTAACATCATAAAAATCCACCATTTTGAAATACACAATTGAGTAGTTTTCAGTACACTCATAAGGTTGTATAACCAACCATCAGTGTATAGACAGTTCAGAACATTTTTCATCTACGAAGGAAAAAAAAACATCTTCAATTGCAATTTCTCCCCTTCTCCAACCACTAATCTATTTTTTTTGTCTCCATGGATATGCCTGTTCTGGACATTTCATATAAATGGAATCCTATAATATGTGATTCTTTGTGACTGACTTCTTTCATTTAGCATAATATTTTCCTGATTCATCTCTGTTGTACTATATACCAGTACTCCAATTCCTTTTCCTGCCCGCTTTTTTAAAAATTGTGGTTAAATATGTATGACATAAAATCTAGCATTTTTAAAAGTGCCTAGTTCTGGGGAAGCCGGGATGGCTCAGTGGGTGGGGCGCTCACTTTGTAGCCCCGGGGACCGAGGATCGAATCGTGGGCCGTCGTGGCCCCGGCCCGTGTGGACCCATGTGCTGAGCTGGGGAGTGCCCCCAGTTCATTTCTCTCTCTCTCTCTCTCTCTCTCTCTCTCTCTCTCTCTCTCTCTCTCTCTCTCTCTCTCTCTCTCTCTCTGTCAAAAACAATTTAAAGAAAAAAGAAAAGGAAAAAACAGTGCATAGTTCTGTGTCGTTGATACATTCACACTGGTGTGCACTCATGACCACCACATGTCACCAGATCGCTTTCATCTTTCTACTGAAACTGCCTGTTGAGTAGTAACTCCTTTTCATCTCTCCCCTCACCCCAGCCCTTGGCTATTGGGAACAATGCTGTTATGAACTTAGATGTACAAATAGCTGTTCAAGACTCAGTTTCAGTTTTTTTGGTTATATATCCAAAGTGGAATTGCTGGGTCATATGGTTATTATTTTTGAGGAACTGCCATCATTTTCCACACCAGTGGCATCATCTTACGTTCCCTTCAGCAGTGCACCAAAGGTTCAGATTTCCACATCCTTGCCACTGTTTGTTGTTTTCTGTTTTTTTAGATAATATCCATCTTAATCTTAATGGGCATTCATGTATTTTAATTGATAGAAAATATTCCAGTGTGTGGCTGTACTGTATTGTGTTTATCCGTTCATCAGTGGATGGACATTTGGGTTGTGTCCACATTTTGGTCATGAATAGTGCTGCTATACATATTCATGTAAAAGTTTTTTTTTCATGGACATGTTTTTAATTTTAGGTATATATTTTTGAGAATTTGATTATTAAATACAAATTAATGTATTAACTAGAACAATTTCATATGGAAATGCAGGTACTGCCCTAAAATGTTTTTCCTCATTTTCCTTAGTTTATCTTGCCTTGTAGTGGAACTAGCAAAGGAGACAAACCAGGATACTCTTTAGGTTGAGTAGTAAATCCATTTAGAGCACCAGACATTGTGTTTCTAAGTTGAAAAAAGACCATCTTTGTGTTAAATCTTCACTTCACACATTTACACTTTTTTCTGTTTGGTTTCTACTTCAAAAGGTCAGTGATACATTAATGAAAAGTGGTTTTGACCTGCCTTCAGATGAGCAGAGAATAGCTTTATTTTGCCTTACCCATGCCATAAGTAGAGACCCTTGTCCCATAGTATCTTTCTTTTGCTATAAATGCACTCTGAATTTAATTTATATAGGTTAAAATACCATTAAAAAAAGTTATTAATATTTTTAAGTGATTTAAGTAGTGAATAGCTATGTCTAAGAATTTTGTGTCAGTTTGGTGATAAGAAGGAGGTATTTTGTTTTTACCAATAATATTTTGTTTTAAATTATACATCATGCTTATAAAATGAAAGTTTTTATTACTTTAAAAATCAAATTTATTAGGTATAATTTATACATAATAAAATGCAGTCATTTTAATTTTACGGTTTGAGTTTTGGAAAATGTTTGTGCCATCACTTTAGTCAGCGTACAGAATATATCTATCACCCTAAAATGTATCCCCCATGATGCTCATCAGCAGTCAGACCCTTGCAGTCCAGGCCACAGACAGCCATTGGTCCACTTTTTGTTACCACGGAATACTTCTGCCTATTCTTACATTTTGGATAAATGGAATATGGTTGTGTGTCTATTACTTTTATAATTGGCTTTTTCTTTTTTTAAGATTTATTTTATTGTTTTGGGGTTGGGGGTGTGGCCCAGAGCAGTCTCCATAGTTGTACATCATTAGTTATGATATTCGGGATGTGGAGCCGCATTTGGCAGAAAACATTAAAGTCTCATAGGTTAGAGGACACTATCATGAACTGTGCATACAAGGGACCTAGGTTGCGTGCTCCTTATGTGAATCTAATGTCTGATCTGAGGTGGAGCTGAGGCAGTGATACTAGCACTGAGGAGCAGCTGTAAATACAGATTAACATTAGCAGAGATGTTTGACTACACAGAGACCATAATAAATCAATTGCTTGTAAACTCATGTCAAAACCCTATCAGTGAGTGGCAAGTGACAATTAAGCTGCAGCTGGTGGCAAGCTTTATAGTGACAAGTGAATTGTGTATTATTTCATTATATATTACATGTAATAATTATAACAAATAACATGCATAATAAATGTAATGCACTTGAATCACCCCAAAATACTCCTACCCCCAACCCCCTGTTCCTTCGTCTGTGGAAAAATTGTCTTCCATGAAACTGGTTCCTGGTGTCAAAAAGGTAGGGGACTGCTGACCTATAGCAGTTTCCAAGTTGTACTAAGAATTGAAAGAAAGGCTATATCAGAGTCAGCTAGATAATCCAAAGGAAAGCTTCATAGTGGAGATACCGTATTTTCCGGCGTATAAGACGACTTTTGAAACGAGAAAAAGTCAACCGAAAATCGGGGGTCGTCTTATACGCCGAGTATATCCCAAAAAACGTCTTGATCTGCCACTAAACGAATTTTCCAACTTGATCCCGCACCAATCACTGCAAGGCTGCTCGGACCGCCTCTCTAACTCAGCCAATCCAAGCAGGCTTTTTATGCAGCAAATTATACATGTTCTGTACCCGAAGCTACACTGTGTTCTAGTAAAAAGCCTGCTCAGATTGGCCAGAGTCAGCGAGGCGGTCTATTATAACCTTTGAACCTTTGCTTGTTGTGATTGGCTCACCGTGGTACATACATTTGCAGCACAGGAA
>PVKE010040973.1:0-14370 GCA_004027555.1 Craseonycteris thonglongyai | reverse complement strand
TATTTTCTCCCCCTTTAACCCCCCTTCCTTTCCTAGAGCAATGTAAACATTTGTTCCTCTCTCTTTTGCCATCCAGCACTTGTTTTTAAAGATTTATTTTATTGTTTTTGATAGAGAGAGACAGAGGCAGAAAAAGACAGAGAGAAGGGGGAGGGCCAAGAGCAGTCTCCATAATTGTGCATCATCAGTTTTCCACATGGTTTCATTCCACACAGATGGGTGGGGGCTGCACAGGGTGAGAACTGGGCTAGGGGCCTCCTGCATGGGAAGCACACCCCAGTCCAGCATATATGTCCACATGGGCTGGGGCAGGGATTTGATCCTCAGTCCCCAAGGCTGCAAAGCGAGTGCTTAACTTGCTGAGCGATACTGGCTTCCAAGAGATGAACTCTTGTTCTGTTAAGTCACTGAGACTGAGGGCTTGTTTCTTGCCATTGATTACTTAGCTTATCCCTACTGCTTCTGTCTCCATTTCAGACAGTATCGATTTCTTCCCTGCCGTGATAAATGAGATCATAAACATTCTCACCCTTTTTCCTTTCTTTCCTCTGAATTTTGGTTAGCAACATTGTTATTTTCACACAGCGAAGGGATAGAACATTTCACATTCTCATCTAGCCTTGGTTTTGAGTATCTATATTATTATTTTCATTTAATCAAGACATATAACATTATGTTCTGTGCGGTTGTTTAAAATTTGTTTTTTCTTTAAATAAATTCTGTGTTCAACGGTGAACTTTTTCCTGTGGCTTTCCTATTACTGATATCAAGAAGCAGGTCAAGGGGGTTGCGGAGAAGGCCCCAGGCAGGAGAGGTATTTTATCATTTGCTTAGAATTGTTGGTACATGGTGATAGGAAAAGCAGACTCCTTTTTAGTGGTTTTATTTCTGTTTTTAAAGTTCTCTATAAACAATACATCCATTATTGTCTGCAACTGAAGCAAACCATTTTCCCCTATCCACCCTTGGTAGGCCACTACTCATTTTTTCATTTTATTCATTGCACTGACTAGATTGTGAAGACTTTTAAAGGAGAGCTCAGAAGAGTGAATTCTTGAGTTGTTTTCAAGTTCAAGAATATCTACCAATTACTTTTGTGTTTGAAAATCATCTTGGCTAGGAACAATATTCAGTCTATACTTTATTCCCCTTGGAATTTGGGAGGAATGGCTTTATTATCTTTTGTGTTTAAAATACTGTTGAAAATTTTAACTGGCTTTCTCCTCCTTGTAGGCAACCTGCTTTTTCAGCTTGAGGAATCATTTTTTAGAAGTGGAAATTCAATTATTTAGCCAGAATATGTCTCACAGTTGATTATTCTACATGAATTTTTCCTAAAACAGTATGTTCTTTCAAAGCAGAGATTCCAATGCTTGTTAATTTTAGGGATATATTCTTGTATTAAATCTTTGAATACTTTGGGTTGGGTTTTCTACTTCAGGAATGCCCATTATTAACTTTTAAATGGACTGTATTATTCTCTCCTCAATATCTATCATTTTTCTCTAATTGCTTTAAATTTTGCCTTCTATCTCTGATTACCTCAAGCCCTTCAAAATGAATTTTATTTCTAGTCACGTTAATTCTGTTCCTTGGTGTTTCTAATTTATTTATTAGTGACACGATATTGCTCTTTTGGCCCTAAATTTATCATTTTAGTATGACAAGCTTCTCTTTAAATTTCATTTGGTTATTTGATATTATCGTTATTAAGCTCTTGTTTTTACTATATTCCTGTTTCTATTATGCCCCTTAGTTGTTTTGTGACAAAATACTTCCCCTTATTCCATGAGGATTGTGGATTTTTTTTTTTTTATGTCAGTTTTTTCCCCACATAATGTTTCCTTTTTAAATCACTAGTTACGAGTGGCTTAGAAATCAGTGTGTCACTCAGTCGCTGGGCCGTTCCATTCTGTCTTGCTCATGTTTGGGCAAGCCAGTTCTGCCTCTGGTGTTCTGACACCCCGGGGTGATTTCTCCTTGACAGATGGCCTCTGACGTCCTGTTGGTGGCCCCGAGGACTTGGGTATGTCCTGTTCTCTTCATTCCATTCAGGGCATGTGGAGAAGTCAGGGCCGAGGAGTGAGTGTTGCTGCCTGGCTCATGTGTAGCCCACCTCGTCTCCCCTGAGGCCAGGTCAGAGACCTTGTCACTTCTGCCAGGGACTGTCCATCCTCATTGTTTCCCCTCTCCCTGTCCCTTCACGTAGCAGTCACCACCCCCGATCTGCTAGAGTCAGAAGAGCAAACATCATAAGCAAACCCACCTCCTCCATGAGTCCTTCTCTGGGTTTGGGAACATCAGAGTGGAGTTTTACTGAACACTGATACAGCCTCAGGCAGGCAGGAATTGCCCGGTGGTTTTGCCATCTTTCTTGATTGGCTTCTTTTTATTACCTTTTGGTCATTTCCTTAGGTATTAGGGGGTGGGGACTCTGGGATCAGGCCTCATTCCGCCATATTTACCCAGAAGCCATCCTGGGGTTCATCTGTGTCTCTGTCTTCATATTAAATGTGGATGTGTGAGGGAGGCGTTCACTGTGGCCCAGTTCAGCACAGAAAGTGAGTAGGTGAATGTGAAGAAGCAATATAATTTTTTTTACTTTTAAATGCTAAGTAAACTAAAAGTGGTAGCATTTGGTAGCACTGGCCATAGAAGCAGAGTTAAATGAGTGTGTTGTCACTGTGATGCCTCATTCCTTTTAATTTGTTTATTTGTCCAACAGCACCCATTTGTGTCGTGAGTGCCTATTATGTGCTAGGCATTATTCTTGGTGCCTGGAATATATCATTGAATAAAGCTGACAGAGCTCCCCTGCTTCTGTGAGCAGCTTATAGTCTAGCCAGGGATGGGATGAGTGAGTCCGTGCTGTGGGGGGCGGGGGCAGGGGCGGGGGCAGTCCACAACCACAAATATGGCCCACTGCTAAAATATATATGTTAGAAGGTAACATGTGGGTAAGAAGGATTGCAGAGTGGAATGGGAATTACGACTGAGAATAGGGCAGTCCGAGTCGGCACTCCTGAGAAGTCACATTTAATGGAGGGAGTCAGGAGAAGAACCTTCCAGAAAGAGGGATCAGCTAGTGCAAGGCCCCAAGCAAGGTTCTGGCCTGGCTGGTATGTTCACAGAGCGGGATGAGTGACAGAGTGATGGAGTCGGGTTGGGTCTGTGAGAGTGTGAGGAAAATGAATAGCCCGGCAACTTGAACTTTGAAAGTTTTTATACTGTTTTGAAATGTTTTACTGTGCCAGCATTCACTTTGTTGTTATTTTGTAATGGAATGATCATTTTCCGTGAGCGATCTTGAAATAAGCAGAAACAAATAAGCAAAAAACCATTACAAGAACACCCCAAGTCTTGGTGTGATCTAAGACTACGTGGAGGAAAAAGTGATACAGCAATACGCGAGTGATTGTTGATGAATGAGAAGTCGAAAAAACATAAGTTCTGTAGAAAACCAAGTTGCTTTGAAAAAAGATAGGGTAACAGGTCTATCTAAACAAAGCCTTGGGAGTCAGCTGGCTTTGCCTTTTAGGAAAGAGAAAACAGTCTAAGGGAGGCTAAATGACCTGCCTCAGGTGACATGACAGGTTCACACTTAGTGCTGAGGCTTGCCTGCCTGTTCTGAGCCCGGAACTGTCTACCCTGCCGGCCACCTTCTAATTCAGTGAGAACTCCATTAGTGCTGACAATTTTGCTGTTGACCTTCCCTGGTCTTGATCGTCAAATCAAGTTTTCCATTACAGTAAGGATGATTTACTCGTATTTTGCAACACAGCCTTGTTATTTGGAGGAGGCTGTCAATTTCTTATCCTGGAAATCGGTTTTAGAAAGACCAGACCGTTTATTTCTCCAGCTCCCCGCGAGGACCAGATTGTTCCCTGCGATTATCTGTCAGAACAAGGGGTTCCGATTAGTGTTCTTTTCAAAGTGCCTCTCTTTCATTTCCAGGCAGCCAGTCCCTGAGTCAACGGGATTTCTTGCCCTTGGGGACCAAGCTCAACACGTGGGCCCTGGGGAGGTGGCTGGTCAGCTTAGCATTCTCAGCCTGGTAGTCACCTCACCCCTCATTTCCTCCCACAACCAACTGTTCAGTCTGGCAGGTATACTTTTATTTGTATGCGTGTGTTTGTAAGTGGGTGTTATTTTGAACATTGATTTAAAAATTTGCATTCATCTAGATTTCTTTCTTTTTCTTAAGTGTTTGATTTAATCCATCCTTTCTAACTCTTCCTGGTAATCCCCGTGTGCTCCTTCATTATTTATGCATCTGCTTCCCTAGTAGTGAGCGCTTAGATGATTACTTCCAGCTCCTTCCTTTTCTTTTCTTTTTTAAGATTTATTTCACTGTTTGACAGAAGGTGAGAGAGAAGAGGGGGCCCAGAGCAGTCTCCATAATTGTACATTGTTAGCTGTGACATGGTTTCCTTCCACACAGGTGGATGTGGGACTGTGCAGGGCAGGAACTGAACCAGGAGCCTCCTGCAAGGGATGCAGGAACCTTCACCACCGAGCCAACCTGGCTTTTAGTTACCAATTGTGCTGCAGTTCAGCATATGGGTTTATGTGGTATGGGGCTGGGAATTGAACCCTGGACCACATGATGGTGAGGCAAGCTCTCAACTGCTGAGCTATCCTGGCATCCCCCATAACCCGTACTTTTTGATTAAAAACATTTTAAGTCCATCGATAACAATTAGGAAGATGGAGGGAGAAAGGCAGCAAAATTTAGAGAATAGAAAATAACATTAATTATATTTTTAGCCCTCTTTACAGGTGCTGAGCTATCCCAGCACCCTAGATTATTACTTCCTGCTCCTTTCTTTCCACGGTGTTACTTGACGTATATGACCCCTGATGGATCTATGTGCAAATTCTCTTGGGATATATGAAGCCCACACAGGATGACTGAGTTATAAGGCATATGTATATTTGCTAAATACAAACAATGTAACTTTGCACAAACAACCTTATACATGTCCTTTATGGGTCTTTTTTAGAATTTTTCTTGGGTCCATATACCCAGGAATGAGGTTATAGACTATAATTAATTTCACCCACACTGCCTGCTTTCTTTCTAGAATGGCTGCCCAATCTTCATTTCCACCAGCCGTGAGTAAAGTTCCTTAACATCTCCACGTTTCAGCAAAAACTTGGTATTGTCTACATTTCTATGCACATCCAGTGATTGATTTTTCATTGTTGTTTGCATTTGATTATATTTCTACATTTGGACATCTCTTCCTATGCTTGTTTTTGCATTTCCTCTCATCTAAATCTTCTAGTCATGTCCTTGTCTTTCTTCCTGTGGAGGTTTTTCTCTCTTCCAGTTGGTTTCAGGAGCACTTTTTTAATTCTGCTCTACCAGCTTTGATCATGCTCTCCTTTGCTGAGCAGACATCTTTAATTTTGATGTAAAAGTTTCATCTTTTGGGTATTAATTTAAAAAGTCACTTCCTACTACAGTTCATAACAATAATCCTACATTGTTTGCTATTAACTTTACAGTTTTACCTTTGTACGTGGGCCTTTATCCACATGGAATCATCACTGTTTATGGTGCGACATAAAAGTCAGTTTTATTTTCCTCTATATAATTAGCTAGTTTTCCCCAGTTTGGAGAATACCTCTTCTTTCTTCATTATGAGATTTTAATTATCATTATAGGAATTGTCATCTTTATATTATAATAATGGCATCCCATCTGACACAAGAATGACTTTCCATTTATTTATCTTGCTGAGTGTGTTTTAATAAAGGCTTAAAAATTTCCCCATAGAGGTCTTATGTGATCTTCAAATAATTTAATTTCAAGATCCCTTATGATTTCATTGCTTATTCTGTTTTTTTATTATATTTTGTATTTGATATGGCTAGAATGTAGAAGTGCTATTTTGTTGTCTTTTTGTTTAAAATTCATCTTTTATCTGCAAATTTTGCTCAACGCTCTTATTTGTTCTCATGGATTATCTGTTGATCATGGTCTTTTTCTATACTTTAGATCATATATTCTGAAAATAGTGATAGCTTTTTCTCTTCCCTTCAAATGCTTATACCACGCTTCCTTTTCATTTTTTTAAAAAGGTTTATTTATTTTTTTAATTGTTTGAGAGAAGGTGAGAGAGAGAGAGAAGAGGAAGGGTCCAGAGCAGTCTCCATAGTTGTACATCATTAGTTGTGAAGTGGTTTCATTCCACACAGGTGGATGTGAGACCTTGTGCGGTAGAAATCAAATTGGGGGCCTCCAGCATGAGAGGCAAGACCCTTCCCCATGGGGCTTGGTGGTTACCAGTTGCACTGCAGTTCAGCATATAGATTTGCACGGGCCGGGGCTGGGATTCAGTCCCTGGACCTCGCAGTAGTCCCTGTGCTATACTTTATATCCCCACGACTGTTTTTATAACCACCAATTTGTAAATTCTAATCCCGTCCCATTTTCATCCACCTCCAAAGCCCTATCCTATCCCATCTGGCAACTGTCAGAATGTTCTCTATGTCTGTGAGTTTGTTTCTGTTTTGGTTGTTCATTTTGTTTTTTAGGTTACACATATAAGTGAAATCATATGGTATTTGTCTTCTGTCTCACTTATTTCACTTAACGTAATGCCCTTTACGTCCGTTCATATTGTTGCAGACGGCAGGACTTTCTTTTTTCTGTGACTGAGTAACATTCCATTTTAGGTGTGTACCACTTCTTTATTCATTTGTCTACCAATGGACACTTAGGTTGCTTCCATATCTTGACTATTGAAATAATGCTTCCAAGAACATAGGAATGATTGTGTCTTTTCTAATTAGTGCCTTGTGGTTTGGTTTTGTTTTGTTTGTTTTTTTGTTTTGTTTTTGGATAAATATCCAGAAAGGAAAAGCAAATTATGTAAAAATTCATATCAGAATTCTCCCCACCAACGTTCTCTACCATGAATTATGAGCAAAGTCAACATGCTTGTAAGAGGAATTAAAGTATTTAAACAGTATAAAGTTATATTCATAATTTAAAGTATAAAATTATTAAAATAATGTAATATGAAAATTTTTAAATAAATATTAAGTTATTATTCACCAGTGAAGGCAATAAACAGTCTTGATGTGAAATAACTCAAGGACTATAGTAATCATGAACAGTTCTTGAGAAAAACCACTGTATGATGAAATTGACCCAAAGACTCAAATTAAAAAAGCAGACTCAGAAGTGGAAACACCATAATGAAAACAAGAGTAACAACAGCAACAAAAATTACCCACTGGTGAACATTCAAACCATTATAAGGTAGTTTTAAGATTAAACAACTGGGGGGATTATTACTACAGACGCATATAAATGTTATGCACCTGGCAAAATAAAAACGATGTAACAAAAGTCAAGAGGTGTGAGGAAAGGGAGAGGAAATATAAAGTGTTCATTGTTGAGTATTAAAATAAAAACATGCATTTTTACCTCTTACATTTTCATAAATTTTTCTCTCAGCATTAAATTGTGTGTATGTGTGAAGTATTTAACTGCAAGTCAGGAAGCCATTTAGTTTTACTTCTTATTTTTCTTGTTATAGTCAAACAAAATTAAATAACTTAGGGAAAAAGCTGTTATATTAATCTCCTAGCAATATATGTGCATTAAGACATGTCTAAAACGATGTTCACTGAATACAATAGTGGGATACTGGACAACTTACTTTCTTCTTTATATGTTTTTGTGTTGCTTGAATTATTTTTTAATGAGCCCATACTTGTATAAAAGCCGTAAAACCATAGGACATTGGTCAGTTAATATATAATATTGGTTAGTCATATCATCATTATTCTAATTGTTCTTTAGTCTTTTTATTTATTTATTTTTTTTTATTGTTTTGACAGAGAGAGAAAGAGAAGGGGGAGGGCCCAGAGCAGTCTCCATAGTTGTACATCATCAGTTTTTTGACATGGTTTCATTCTACACAAGTGGGCGGGGGCCACACAGGGTGGGAACTGGGCCAGGGGCTCCCACATGGGAAGCACTCCCAGTTCAGCATATGGGTCCGGCATGGGCCGGGGCCAGGATTTGATCCTCGGTCCCCGGGGCTGCAAAGCAGGCGTTTAACCCGTTGAGCCATCCTGGCTTTCCCTCCTTAGTCATTTTTTTAAAATTACCATCTTGTCAAACTCCAGGAAGAGTCCTTGACAATAATTTCACGACTCATACCTAAGGCCTTGAGGCCAAAGTCACGGGCAGTGGGAAACATCAGCTATTCGAATAGGCTGCCTTTTGCCTTCTTATTGAATTCATAAATCAAAACAGTGAGCTGGTGAGCACGAAGTGGGAATGACTCGAGTTCCTGTGATGCTGGTGACAGCAGGTGTGGTACAGTGTGTCATCATACAGCTGTCTGAACCGGGAATACGAGGACCTCACCTCCAGCCCTGGCCAACCCTGTCACCCGCACTGTCATGTGGGATATTTGGAGTCCTTCTCAATCTCTGCACTTTGCTACAGCAAACTTTTTTTGCTTCCTTGAATATGCCATACTCTCCTGCCTCAGGGCCTTTGCACAGCCTACGCTCCTTTCCTTTCACTGGGCTCCTTCCCATGTTCAGAGCTTAGCTTTAACCCCCTTCCTTGGAGAGGCCTTCTGTGTGACTGACGGCCGTTCTCATCAGATATGCTGGGGACATATACAGGCAGTCACTCAAGGCCAGAAGGCCTCAGCAGATGGACCTCCAGGAGACTGGATCCCAGTTCAGGCATGAAGGTCAGGCTCTCTCACTGCCCCACCACAGCGCACGCTCTCTCTTCCTCCTCTGGGCTCAGCCAGAATGGCCACTGCCCTCCTGGGGCCTGTGCAGGGACCAGGGAACTCAGCTTTCCTCTCCACCTGCTGCCTCATGGCCTCTTGGCTCCCGCTTCTGTTAGAAACAGCAACTTGTCTTGGTGACATTCACGTTTATCAGGAATGAGTAGCTGTTCCATTTCGAATGTTACCTCCAGCCATTCCTACAGGTGAGAGGGTCATCCCTAACCCCCCCACCCCACGGTGTGCCTGAGGGAACCAGGCTGACACAGGCATTCTCAGAACTCCCCGGAGCCCCTTGCTTGGCCTCGCTGGCGAAAGAGATGGAAATAGAGAAAGCACGTTTCAAAGCAGTATTTATAGTGTAATCCTTAATCTATTTTATATATAGAAGACCGAAAGGAAATAGACCAAATTGTCATTAGTTGGTTTCTCTGATGGGATTTCTCATTATTTTTATTTTCTTGTTTTCATATTTTCGTGAAAGTGTCATAAACATTTTCATAGATGCCGAATGTTATTTCTTAAGCCCCTAAATATGGCTTTGGACCGAGCAGCCCCCAAGAAGGTGGCTCCAACACTGGAAGCATAAGTAGTCCTTGCCAGGAACCAGCCTGGATGAACGAAGCCGTGGGAATTAAAGACCAACAAATTGTCGGAGGACTGTCCTCATTAGGAGCAGCCCCGAACAGCTTTATTGTTTGCCTTGTACAGCAGAAGTTTACCATTACAATGAACAGGCAAAGGTCAGGCATTAGCAGAGCAAAGCACGGTGTGAACAGATCTTTACAGGAGGTAACAGCTCCTTCCAGAAAAGTCTTTGACATGTAGATCATGGGCCTTTGCCGGTGAAGCTATACACACTTTTCTATAGCTAATCACCCGGTTACCCCCGAGGGAGATGAAAGTGGGGATCGAGGCTTTGCCATCAAGGCCCCAGGCTGGTCCCTCCCGTTAGGCCCAGGGAACCGAGGCTTTGCCATCGAGGCCCCCTGAAACCTTTCCGTTCAGGCTCAAGCCCAGCTCCTCCCTGTTTCTCTGCCCCCGTCCCACGTGTTCGGTCGCTCTGTTCACCTCCGTGCCTTTCTCCTCCGCAGATGACCACTTAACTGGAATCCCCCCACACGTCCTCAACAGCTCGCCGTGGGACCAGCAGCTGAACCGGCTGGCACAGAGGCTGGGCGCGGAGTGGGAGCCCGTGGTGCTGTCGCTGGGCCTGTCTCAGGTGGATATCTACCGCTGCAAGGCCAACCACCCACACAACGTGCAGGCGCAGATGGTGGAGGCGCTCGTGCGCTGGCGGCAGCGCTTCGGCCAGCAGGCCACCTTCCGGAGCCTGCAGCGGGGGCTGTGGGCCACCGAGGCCGACCCCGCGGCGCTCCTGCACGCGCTGGAGTGACGCGCCTCCGTCCGTGCGCGCGCTGGAGTGACGCGCCTCCGTCCGTGCGCGCGCTGGAGTGACGCGCCTTCATGCACGCGCGGCAGGCAGGTCGCTCTGTGGGTCTTTCGTTTCGTGGTGGTGTACTGGCGTATTTTCTTTTTAACAATCCTTGAGTGAAGGGAGAAAATAGAATTACCACATGATGTACCCTGCAAGATGGCCCGAAAGGCCAGATTATTCAAGCTCTCCCACGCTGGCTTGATGATGCATCGTTTTTTAATTGTTAGAAGAGTATCTGGCTTTCATTGTTCAGGTTTTTAATTGTGTGGTTGCCTTTTAATAGACGGGTAAATCACAGGGGCTCAGAAGGCTCTGTTATCATATTACACGCAGGTGTCCTATCCATAAAACATCCACTTTTACTGGGAGCTGAACTGTGGACTTTAAACTATCAATCATGATGATACTACAAAGTGAATGACAATATAACACAATGCGGCCCTTTCTGAAGAAAGCGTTGTTTGGTTGTTTCCTTCTCATTCTTGTATTGCATGTATTAAGGATGCAAAATTACAGCACTGTATTTTTCTTCAGAACAGAATTAATAGTAATAGGAAAATGGCTGCTTTCTTCAGTCCAATGAATAGCTCAGGCAGAGTGTCTGCATTAAATTTAAGACACTAAAGCTGCCTGCAAATACCAGCTCAAGGACCAGCACGTATACCGAGCCCTTCCGCATCTTTTAAAGATTGCTTAAGAAAACCCTGTGCCCTTTATTTAAAGGATCTAGTCTGGGAGACAGGGGGGCATGGTCATTCCATTTGCAGGCCTGGTGATTGAAGTGTTATGCTCTTAAGGCATATGAGTTAGTCTTCTGTCCTTTTCTGAATCACACGTGAAGTGTGTCAGAGTCTTTACTGTTCTCGAGGCCTTTTACATATGTGATCTCATTTGAACCTCTCAAAAATTCTGGGCAGTCGTTGGGCGGGAGAATTCAGCTTCCTTCTGTAATGAGATGGGGTCATTTGCTGGGTGAAATAGCTGGAAGGTGAGCTTTGGAGCCCTGCTCCGATGTGCCCAGCGGCCCTGCGATGCCTCACTCCTCTCTTCACCGCTCCCCAGAGAAGCTTGAGTCCTGCTCTCCCCCTCCTAGCAGCATTGCCTTGGATAAGTGACTTCATTGTGATTGTCCCCACCACCAAGACTTTTGTGATGATAAAAAGAATACTGTTCCCCAAGGGCTCAGCAGTGCCTGGCCCGTAGTCCCCTCCCAGGAAATGGTCACTGTTCACCTGCCATGTAGTGTGACAGAACCTGAAACAATAGCGGACAAAGCGGAGGGCACCATGGGAGAAAATGCTGTCACCATGTGTCTTGCTAAGCTTTACAGTGTGACATGATTTCATTACCTCTACTGTGGGTCCAATCAAGACAGGGACAGGTACCACATCAACCCAATAACAAAAAAAACCACAAAACAAAACAACAAAACAAAAGACAGGGACAGGTATTCCGGCCTTCCGAATCATCAGAGACTCCGTTTCCTAATCCTAACATAACGGGATTTTTCAAAGGAAAAAAAATGGTACTTTTTACCTCTCTCCATTCCAAGGTCGCGTGTATAGAGTTGGTAGAGTTGACCATGAGCAGGGTGCTCGGAAAGATGACAGTGATGTGCTGATACACACCCTTTCAGCTGTCTGGTGACCATATTCCCATTTCTAAAAAAGATCAGTTATTTCACGGTTCAACCAGCAGTTCAGAAGGCTGGTTGACTGGCTTCATCAGCTCCATTTTCCCTTTTGTAGCCCAGCCATTAATTCATTAGCTCGTACGTCTCCCAGACTTCCGGCCTCATCACGGTGTCTAGTGATCGACTGTACTTCTCTGGCATTTTCAATAAACTGCTTCTCATGTTGAACCTTGGACTTGTTACATTGTTATTTGTCCCCCCCGCCCCCGGTTTGCTAATGGCTTTTGTTCAGACCCTATTTATGGATGAGGGGGTGTCGCTGAGCTCTGCTGTCTCCCAGGAGATGGCATTTTAGAAGTGGGTCTGATGGGGAGCGAGGTCGACTTCCAGTCATTTTAAAGGAATCACTCATGCACAAAGACACTTCTTTGCGACATCAGTGACGAAACTTCACGATGAACTTGCCCATGGTGGGCTGCCAAGGCCAGTAGAGAATTGTATTGCCCTTAATGACCATGTGGCAGCCGCGCATGTGTGGGCTTGCCCACGTTCTTGCAGGAGATTCGCGGAATGGAAGAAGAGAGTAGCCAGGTCACTGCCTCATCTCTACCTCTGGCTGCAGAGAGAGACACTACATGACATCTGCTTGCCTCCCAAGAGGACCAGGTATGCAAGGAGTCGTGCATTTTCATGTGGGAGAAGATCCAATGATTCCTGAGGCCGCCACCCCCAATAAAATTATGAGTTAATGCAGTGACATGGCCGAGCAACCCAAAAAAAGATTTAAAGGAAGTCTGGCTCCACTTTGGTTCGGGGTGTGTGTGTGTGTGCTTATGTGTGTATACACGTGTGTTCATGTGCATACACAAGTATGCTTCTAAGCTTTTAAAAAGCTATAACTTGTGTTAAATTTTCTCAGTACAAAAGTAGTACGTGGTAGAGATCCAAGATGGTGGCATGAGAGGAGAACGCTGATATCTGCCTGCGAAGGGCCTTGTGGACAGAGGGGAATCCACAGGGGAAACCCTGAGAAGAAACCTCAACTAAGAGAACCACACAACGCAGAACAACACACAAAGGTTAGAGAAAATAGGGGAGAGAGGGAGAGGGAAAGGGAAGCAGCGGTTCAGGGACAGAGACTTGGAGCACGGCCCGGGGCTGGCAAAAACAAAGGGGGATTGGGGGACTACGGTCACAGTGGAGCTGGATCGAGGGCGGGCTGGAAGCCGAGACCTAGGGAGCGTGGAATCCCCACAAGACTGTGGACAATTTAACATCCGAACTCAAGGGACAGCACGCGGTGCCCTAATCAGATCACAGAGCCTAAAGTGGAACAGGGACCGTGGAGTAGGGCGGCTGCACTTCCCGGCGGGCGGGGTGAGAGCAGGGCACCAGCCCACAACAGCTCAGCACCCCTGATTTACGGAGGAGATTGACTGTGAGGGAGCGCCTTCTGAGGACAGGGCTCTTGGAGTGAGGGCTGGGGCTTGGGTGGGCACAGCTGCATTGGACGTGCTTGGAGTGAATCCGGCGGTCTCAACAGAGCCGGGAGCGTAGAGCAGCTGCCGCCCGAGCTACGGCCTGTGCGCACAGGGCTTTCGGCGCCCACCCACCGGGCCACTGCGGCACCGCTGCCAACGTGCAAGAGCGCAACTGGGCTTTCGGCACCCTGCCCACTGGGCCACGGTGCATCGCTGCGTGCACGCACCCGGGCTTTCGGCGCCCACCCACCAGGCCGCCGCGGCGCCACGGCCAGCGTGCAACTGGGCTTTTGGCGCCCCGCCCACCGGGCCACCGAGGCACCGCTGCCTGCTCGCCAGCGCACTACAGGGCTTTTTGCACCCTGCCCATCAGGCCACCGCAGCGCTGCTGCCTGTGCACAAGACCGGCTTTCGGCGCCCTGCCCACCGGGCCGCTGCAGCACTGCTGCCAGCTCACGAGTGCGCAACTGGGCTTTTGGCATCCCGCCCACCGGGCCTCTGGGGTGTTGCAGCCTGTGCGCACAACTGGGCTGCTGACCTGGTCGCCGCGGTGTCATTGCCTGCTCTCGGGACTGCGTGGCCGACCTGGGCCTCTGCCAAGCCCCAGCCCATCCAAGTGCTGCCCTGCAGGCGTGGCTTACAGATACTATTGAAGGAGGGGCAGCCAGGCAGAGGAGAGAAAGACCAGAGCTCCTGTGCCCCGCCCGCACTGAACCACCAACTGAAAGAAGAATCTGCTATTGTGTCTCAGGCCCGCCCTAGCTCCTACTCACATGCCCCCACCCCTGGCCACATCTTTACTACCCTGCTATCTAACAGCTAAGACAGCAACCTGAAGTGCCCCCAGAACACAGAAGCTGTCTGCTTCCCCCAACCCTCTCCCAAAATCTCCTTCTCCCACAACTGAGCCCAAAAGAAAAAATAAAGAGAAGCCCATCTGATAGGCAAACCCCCAGAGGGAAAACAGACTCATGCCTAAAGCAAAAAGAACCACATCAAACACAATGCACACCTCAGAATCCAAAGCCCCTCCAGAAGATCAGGGGC
>PVKE010040972.1:0-14371 GCA_004027555.1 Craseonycteris thonglongyai | reverse complement strand
ATAACAACTTTTTCATATTTACGAACAAATAGTACAACAACTTATACATTGCAGTTGATAAAAAAATTAAATTGCATTTTAAGTTAGTAAAAATCTATCTTGAAAAAGTGTTGGAAAATCGAATTTTTTAGGTACCGCATGTACGGAATGCTGCTATCAAAAGTTGGGTCTGGAAATTTATTTTCTTCATGAGCCTATAGCTCGAAAACTTAAGTAATTTAAAAAATAAAAAATAGTTTTGAACATATATTTTACTTATCTACCCATACTTCGCTGGAATGCACCTTATACTGAAACACAGTATATAAACATAGTATGCATTTCACACCCCTTCTTCCCCCTTAGATTACGCCTATGACAACAAGTCGATCGCGACACACTTTTAAGATAAAAAGTAGATCTTATATACAGAAAAGTTGGCCACCCCTGCTCTAGAGCATGGTGGTCTCAGGGCAGCTGGGCTTCTTACCTGGAGGCTCAGAGTACCAGCAAACCACGGGGAGGCCACCTGGAAGTCACATAGCATCGCTTTGGCCACACTCCTGGTGGAAGAAGTTACAAGCCCACCCAGATTCAAGGAGAGGGACATAGACTCTACTTCCCCGTGGGGGAAGTATCAAAGAATTTGTGGTTGTTTTAAAACTACCCCACTGCCTGTGGTGAGGAAGGAATAGAGATGTAGGGAATGAGGCTTAAACAAAGTAAATGAATAAGAAATTCTGTGTTGAATGGCAGCTACATTCAACATATCTGGCCCCAAGAACTTATAAATGTGACCCTATTTGAGGGAAAAAAAATTATTACAGAAGAAATTCACTTACAGATCTTAAGATGGTATCACTCTGTATTAACCAGGTGGGCCCTAAATCCAATGGCAGGTGACTTTGCAAAAGTGAGGCAGAGGGAGATGACATTGAGTGGAGAGTGGACACAGGAGAAGGCCATGAGGGGATGGGGCAGACACCAGCCAAGAAACACCTAGAGCTGCCAAAAGCTGGCAAAATCAAGGAAGGTTCTCCCCTAGATTGTCCCGAGGGAATGCAGCATTTACAACCCCTTGATGTTGGTCTAAAGACCTGTGAAATAATTATAAATTTGTGGTAATTTATCACAGCAGCTCCAGAAAACTAATACATACTCATACACACTAATGTAACAGGATTATTAAAGGGATTTTTGTTTCAACTGAGGCCCAAAGACCAAGACTAACCAAATAAGTAGGAGGATCACAGTATATAAACACTCCATGCTGGATTCACACTTGTCTCTCAACCACGTCAAGGTTACAAAGAGCTGAACCTGAAGGTGGGGAATTATCTGAAGAAAGCAGTCAGTGAGTGTGAGGCCCACCCGTCTGGGAACAGGTAGTGATGCTTTCACCTCACCTCATGCCTGAAGCAAAGGGCTTCAAGAAGACCTTGCCGTTTTGGGCCCTAGGAATCTGGAGGCAGGAGGTTGTGGCTATCGGCCTGAGGAGGCAGGTAAGGGTGGGCTAGAAATGGAATCATACAATATGGGTATAACCTTTTGTATCTAGCTTCTTTCACTTAGCGTGGTATTTTTTAAGATTTATTTTATTGTTTTTGACAGAGAGAGACAGAGAGAGAGAGAGAGAGAGAGAAAGGGGAGGGCGCAAAGCAGTCTCCATAGTTGTGCGTCATCATTTTTCCACATGGCTTCATTCCACAGGTAGGTGCGTGGTTGTGCCAGGCATGAAGGGGCAGGGAGCCTCCCTCACGGGAGGCATGCCCCCATGAGCTGGGGGCCTCCCACGTGAGAGGTATGCTCCCGGGTGGGAGACAAACCAGGGACCTTCCACATGGGAAGCTCACCCCAGTAAGAACCAACCTGGGGGGAACCCCAGTTCAGCATATGGGTCCACTAGGGCCGGGGCCAGGACAGGACTAATCCTCGGACCCCGGGACTGCAATGTGAGCGCTCACCCCACTGAGCCATCCCGGCTTCCTCAGCATAATGGTTTTAAGGTTCATCCATGATGTAGCATGTACCAGTACCTCATTTCTTTTTATGACTGAATAATATTCCATTGTATAGATAGACCACAATTTTGTTTATCCATCTATCTGTTGGTGGACATTTGGGCTGTTTTCACTTTTTGGCTATTGTGAATACATGCATGTACATGTATCTATTTGAGACTCAATTTTCAGTTCTTTGGAGCATATACCGAAAAGTGGAGCTACTAGATCATATGGCAATTTTATCTGTTTAACTACTTAAGAAACCATTGAATTGTTTTCTGTTGAGGCTGAACTATTTACATTCCTACCAGCAAAGTACAAACGGTGCAGTTTTTCCACATTCTTACCAACATTTGTTATTTTATTTTGTTTTGTTTTTATCATATTCATTCTAGTGGGTACTTGTATTTTATTGTGATTTTAATTTACATTCCCCTAATAGGTAAAAAAGAAAGAAAGAAAGAAAGAAAGAAAGAAAGAAAGAAAGAAAGAAAGGAAGGAAGGAAGGAAGGAAGGAAGGAAGGAAGGAAAGAAAGAAAGAAAATAGCATCTCTTTATGTATTTGTTGACCATCTGTATATCTTCTTTGGTGAAATGTCTATTCAAGTTCTTTCTTTAAGTGGTCTTTTTGTTGTTAAGCAGTAAGAGTTCTTTATATACTCTGGATACCGGAGACTTCTATATAATTTACAAATCCTTCTCCCATTCTGTCAGCTATCTTTTCACTTCCTTGGTAATGTCCTCTGATGCACAAAAGTTTTTAGTTTTGATGAAGTTCGATTTATCTAACTTTTCTTTTGTTGCTCATACTTTTGGTGTCATATCTAAGAATCTATCCCTATGGTTTTCTAATTCACATGACTGATCCATTTTGACTGAAATTTTTTTGTATATGGTGTGAGGTAGGGGTCCAGCTTCATCCTTTTGCATGTGATGATCCAGTTGTCTGGGCACTCTCTTTGGCTCCTCACATTAATTCTGTGAAAGAAGAAGTATTACCAACTCCATTTTATAGTTGGGGAAACAGGTTTTGAGAGGTGAAAGAGTTGCTCAAAGTCACGTAGGTAGCAAATGGCTGCACTGGGGGGATGCTAGGATAGGTCAACAGGTTGAGCACTTTTCTTACAACAGCAAGGTCCATGGATTGAATCCCAGCCCTGGCCTGTGCAAACCCATATGCAGAACTGTGGTGAAACTGGTAGCCACCAGGATGGTGGCAAATGTTCTTGCCTACCATGCGGGAGGCCCCCAGTTTGGTTCCACTCTGCGTGGCCTCACATCCACCTGTGTGGAATGAAATTATGTCAGAACTAATGATGTACAACTATGGAGACTGCTCTGCCCCCACCCCACCCCCTGTCTCTTTCTCTCACCTTCTCTCAAACAATAAAATAAATCTTAAAAAAAAACAAACGTCTGCACTGGGATTTGACCTCAGGCATATCTGCAGCATGGCCAATGGCTCCAGTACACAGGTCACCTCCCCTAATTCCCCTGGTTTTAGAGTGGCTGTGGAGGACTGTCCACTTGTGTTGTGAGCATCCCTTTCTTAGCTGTGCCTAAGTATCTCTCTGCTTTCCTGTTTCAGGGTTTTCTGAAGTCTTGAGAGGCAGGTAAGTTTGCACGTGGACACAACCCTGGGAGATAAGACCCTTCCAAGGGGTTAATTTGAAAAACATTCTACACAGGTCCTAAGCGGATTGACCCTGGGTGCCCCCTACATGAAGCTGCTCAATGAAGCACTGTTTCTCCCCACGCACTGCCCAGCTGCCTGCTGCAATCCCCACCTACACCAACTCCTCACTGAGCTCTGCTAAAGAGGATCCCAATTAAGACACCATCAGAGCTCATAGCAGGGTCCCCCGGCTCCCAGGCATTCCCCACCCTTCCGGCAGGCTCATCCATGTCCTCAGGAGGCCCGGGGGCCCAGCCCAGGCCACAGCCCTGCTGACCCAATAGCTGACTACCAGGAGGCAAGTGGGGTGGATCTTAGTGCTACTGTGGGTGCATCAAAAAGAGAGAAAGCAAATGACCTCCAGTCATACTGGTGTTGCTGGTTCTGCCTCAGGGCACTTCTTTTTCCAAGAATGCACAGTGGCTGAGCTTCCCCATGAAGACACTGTGTTCCAGCTTTCTCTAGCCTACATTCTCGCTGGTCCTCTCCACAGAGAGGACATCACGGGAGGAGGAACTGGGAAATCAGCAAATGCCAAGGGTCTGCACTATTTTTGCTCTATCCAGATTGTCATTTACTGCACTGTCACATCGATATTCTGAAGTGTCCAACTTTGTGTGTGTCTATTGCCTAAGATTCTGAATGGTTGTGACTATCAGATAATAATTGCCATGGTCTATATCAGGGGTGTCAAACTGGTGGCCCACGGGCCGCATGCGAGGTAATTTTTTGTGGCCCACGATGCTCTGAAATAAAACAAAAATAGAAAAAATTGTCATGAAGAAAATAGCGCTTAGGGGAGATCGAGGCAATACCGTACACACAATTCCCTCGTTAACCCTTTAACTACTGAAGACGAGTATACACGTGGCCCAGTGCCTTTCCTGGGGGCCTGTGGGCTGTATAAACGCACTGACTCAGTTCCGGCGATGTTTGTAAATGTGATGTGGCCCGCATGAATCTTGCCTGTTGCACCAAATGGCCTGTGTTTTAATTAAGTTTGACACCCCTGGTCTATATTAATACCAGTTAATAAGCAACTGTAACAACAAACTCTCAAAACAGATACAGGTTGAACTTTTGGATGAAGGTTTCGAAACACGAAACTCTATAAACCAGGTAATTTTACTTAAAAAAAAAATCAGATTGTCTACTCTTAGAGCATGCCTGGTATCAGAGCTTTGAAATTGGTTTGGCCTCTGTGCTTGGCTGGTAAGTGAAGTAATATGAGAGAACCCCCACCACCTCCAACACTGGAATTCTCTTCTGGAGGGTGGGCCCCTTGGAGTGCAGGCTTCCCCCGTTAGGTGAGTTCTAGGAACCCATCTGCATCAGTGTACCAGCTGGTGGTGTTGTGAGAGGCCGTGTTTAGCTTCAGCAAATTTTTTGGGGGAGACTCTGTCTACATGTTTGCCCATATTGTGACGAGTGATTTACATGAATAATGCACATAATGACAGTGCACCTGCCCACACTGTGCTGAGTGTTGAGCAGTTTTTGATAAAAAATGGCATGACCCCCATGTCCCACCCTTCCTATTCACCTCATCTCACCCCAAGTGACGTGTTTTTTTTTTTCTGTTTCCCTGGATGAGAAAAGTCCTCAAAGGGAAACATTTTACTGATGTGAACGAGGTGAAACAAAAATGGCAGAAGCACTAAAAGGCATGAAAATTGAGTTCAAAAACTGTTTTGAGCATGGAAGAAATGTCTCAATTGATGTATCACATTTACATCAAATGGAGAATCCCTTGAAGATGACTAATTTAAACATAGAAGAATAAATACATAATTTTTTGTAAATAAATTCTGGGTTTTTGGGGACTCCCCCCTTGTACTAACCTAATGAGCCGTGATAATGGTCAAGGAGAACAGATCCGATCGCAGCAGAAGCCCATATCCTCTGGGCCCTCCCTGGAGGTTACTCACCACTTCAGTGGGCAGTTCTGGGTCATGCCAAGGGCCTCCTCCCTCAGGAACCTGTGCTCTCTGCCCAAGGCTGTCCTCTGTCCTCTCCCCCTTCCCCACCACAGTGTGCACAGGCCAGAAGAGCTGGGAAGAGACCACTCCCCAGAGCAGCCCCCAAGCAGTGGGGACAGGTAGAAAGTGCTGGAAAGGACCTGGGTGTCTTTGCCCCTTTGTGTATAGTTTTGAGGAATTGTTCGTTGTGATAAAACCTAATACAGTTTCTCAGAAGTTTCGTGAGGGCTCCTGACCCCTGTTTCCTTCTCTCGTTAACAGCCTTTATTGTTTCTTTTCTCTTCCTTGTTTCACTTATTCACTTTCACCCAGTGAATCCTGGGGTTATCTCTCAAGTAAACTTTTACACAACTCCAGCAGTCCCACTAATATAGTCAATTACTGTTCATTTAGCGAAACAGGAACTTCCTTAGGTATTTCAAACAGAAAGAATTTAATACAGGGAATTCTTTACAAAGGTATTAGAAGGGATAGAGGTATGAACAGGTAAAGGGAAGGACATCTAAGCATTACTAGCCACAGGAAGTCATGCTCACCTCTGGGGCTGGAGGATCCACAGAGAAAGTGGAATGACCCAGAGCCACAAGCCACTGAGCTGAGGTTGCCTGAGCAGGGACCTGCATTCATTCTGCCTCTGCTGGAGGGACAGCCTAAAACAGAAAAGGCACAAGATTACCTCCTGCGTATGCTGCCTTCCAACATCTCCCCAGCACCTCCCATTTGCGGGCAAGAAAGCCTGGAAATGCCACTTGCAGGGGTCCAGCCCCTATGACACGGCACCGAGTGCCGAGAACAGAAGCGGAGCAGGAATGAAGGGGTGGTCCACAGGGCTGGGTGTAGAGAGCATATGTGGTTGGATGTAAGGAAGGCCTATCTAAGTCCGAACTGGCCAAATGAGAGGCAGAAAGAGAACAACCTCCCTCTCTGGCTGCTTCAGCAGTCATGTAACAGAGGTTCTAATGCTTAATGAGGGAGAGATGTCTTATAAGGTCCCTTCAATGCCTGAAAGTCTCAGATTCCAATTATGTATTGTTCATATTCACGTTTCCACGTCTGTCTTCCATTGCATGGTTTTATGTATTTCACAGATGTGTTGATTATGTGATTCCCATCAGACACTGATCTCCCTGGGAACTGGGCTCACAGCAAACTTCTCATCCTATTGGTGCAGTCTTCATTAATGTTCTCAATGTGGGGGTTTATTTAAAACTTCACTCTGCTCTTAAATGTGCCCAGGGTCTTTAAGGAAAGATTCCTTCCAGAAAATAGACAGACAGCAAAATAAATTATTCAGAAAAATAAAAGCTCTTTTCCTGTCACAAAAGAAATTTAAGAGCTCATAACCTTAGGAATAAATAGTATTTTCTAACATGTGTAGCTAGTAGGCAGAACATGAATATTTATGAACACGCTCCCTGCCCCTCTATTCTCAAATAAAAGCATTTAAAACCATCTTTTGCCCATGTGGGGGAAGGGTATATTAACTATTGGTAGACTGGTTGACCCAAAATGCTCTAAAAATGGAATTTCTGATATTTTTGTTAGAACTTGCATCATTTTCTAACACAAGTTTGTTCCTAGTAAAGGCAATGGAAAAAGTTGGCCAAACTACCAATTTCAGATCAAAAGTCTGGGATCAAGGAGACTTCCAAGTACTTTTATAAACTCCACTAGCCCCACTCACATTTAATAATAAATGACTCTTTGCACCTGGGCTTTTATGCTGCGCTTCTAGCCCCCATCATATGAGCTAACTACATACAGAAAGTCCCCTGGGAACCAAATTAGCATGGGCAGTGGGCAGGGGAATGGGGGTGAAGGAGAGCAGAGCCTCCTAAACATCCAGTAGGAACCTCCCCTGCCTCGTGGGCCAAGGCTATGAGGGTTCTTTCTCTTCCTGGGTCCTTTGAGTTTTTCTCAGGGTTGGGTTAAGCCAATGGTTCTCAATTTTGGCTGCACATTAGATTCACCTCTGAGGCTTTGAAATATCATGAATACACACTACAGGCCTCAGTGTTTTATCACACAGGTGGCATCACTTGAGTGAAGTCAATGTACAGGCAAGATAGCAGGGTAGCTGGTTTTAAGATGCTGCCATCAATATCCACCCTTCCTACCTTGCATGTAATGCCCCCACAGACAGAGGGAGTCTGCCCTCCCACCCCTAACTCTGAGCAGAAATGATGCATGCCATTTGCAGTCTAGCTTATAAGAGAAGTGGCAGTTTTTCCTTCTTTCTCTTAATACATTTGCTCTTGAGGGGCCCACACAGAACCCAGCTGCCATTTTGTGAGAAGCCCAAGCCACATGGAGATAACACGTGAAAGAAGGGTTGGGCAAAAACTCAGATGGAACAGCTGAGAACCACTGGATCAAGGGGAGCCATCCACAGGTAGACACTCTCCAAAGGTCCCTACTGTCCCCAGGTCATGAGAATATGGTCTGCATCAACAGGGCCCCAGCGCCACCCATACTCTGAGTCCTGCCCTACTTCTAACTCCAGCTACACCCTTGTGAGAAGCACGACAGCTTGTGAAAGTGGAGGAATGGCAATGATAACAAGGGGAACTCAATTCTGGGAGAAGCTAACCCTCAGTTGTCTCCTTATAGCTAAAAGAGGTATTTGCTCTATTTTCAATTATACTACAAATATTATTAATTTTTGAATAGTGTGCTATATTTAATAAAGTTTCTGGCCTTACTTGGTCCCTTTTGATAGTGCTGAGAGGCAAATATGATTAACAGTCTATTTTGCAGAAGAGGGACCCAAAGGCTCAGAGAGATTACATTACTTTGCCAAGATGAAATAGCCAGTAAGTAGAGGAATTAAGAATTAAGTCTAAAGGCCTTGAATCTGACCCAGGGTTTTCTTCTGCTATGCTATGCTGCCTTTTTGGGGGGGGAGGGGGGAGTGGAGGGTATGGTGGAAAATGTTTTTTGCCACTCAATATCTATTCTTTCTGTCTGGCTTGATAACAGAACTCTGATTTTTATTTAGGGAAGAAATACATTGAGCTAAACCTACATTTCTTGGCCTATCTTGTAGAGAGGTACAGATATGTGACTGAGATGTAAACCTTGGTGTAGGCAGGGCTTCCAGAAACTTGCTTCAAAGACACCTGTCTCAACTACAAGAAATGTCGGTTTTGCTTTTTCTGCTTCTTCCAGCCTACAATTCATACAATAACTGGAGCTCCAGTAGCCATATTGGACCACAAGAACACTCAGATGGTAGAAGACACTTCCTGCAGACAGCAGAGCAGAAAACTATAACCAGAGTGAACTCTGCCCTGGATTGCCTATCTCTTAACCTCTTCATAAGTAAAAGAATAAATGATTTTTCAGATCTCTATTATAGCCAACTGCAATTTCAAATTGATAAACGTCACATCATTGATTATTCTGAAATTCTAATTAAGTTACAATCTGATGATAGAACTAGCCTTTAGGACACCAAAAGCCTATTTTCTGTGTAGGGGGCAGCAACTTTCAAGTAATGCTTTGACTCCAGTAAGCATGTTTACCCCCCAGGAGGGAATTGTGGGCCTGCCATAAAGTAGATGTGCAATGGATATTTATAGGATGGCAAAGACTTTTGTAGACATCAATTGTACCCATTACTTGTCATCACACCGGTGCCCTGACATCCTTTTAAGGACTTGAGAAATACATTGCAAGAGTGAGCCTTGTCCCAAGGAGAATACGAGACCCAGCTAGGTTTTCCAGGGAGATCAGCCCCAGCCCGCAGTCCCCAGAGGCCTTAACTCCTGTTACCTCTTGTGGCCTTGAGTTTACCTCTGCACTTGATGTAATACTAGTGGAGATTTTAAAGATGCTATGAGACTGCACTCCTGTGATTTGTCATGACAAGAGCCTGTACGAGATAGTTACTGTCTTTTGTCTTGAGTTCCAGAATGAAGTCAAATGAAGCATCCTGAACCTAACCAGAAGCCTGGCTCAGCCAAGCCCAGACAAGCCTGCTCAAGATCAGTCAACTGCAGCCAACCTACAGCCTCCTGAGTATGAAATAAAAAGTTTGTTGATGTGAACCACTGAGACTGTGGGATTATTTGTTACGTAGCATCATCACAGATCTATACACCATCCATTCCGATAGCCATGCTAGAAACCAGAATGTCTTCCTTCACTCCTGTCTCTCTTTCATGCCTCACATCCAATCCTCCAGCCCTAAATATCCTCAGTGCCCCCACATCCTCTCCAACCCCTCTGCCTCTGCCCTAGTTTAGGTCTCATCCTTCTGGATTCCAGTGGCTTTCCAGTGGGCTTCCAGCCTTTAGACTGACCCCCTCAGGTCCACTCTTTCTAGATGAGGATAAGTTTACTAAAGTATAAATCAGATCATGACCCATGACCGTCCATGGGTTTTAGTTAAAGGAATGTCCAAGGGCTTCCATATGCTCACGCCATTTTTTCCCCTGGGGACATTCTCCACCATGAACTCAGCTCCAGTTCCCACTGTGTGACATGAGTAATATCCCCCCAGACATTCCCCAAACACCCACCACCAGGCCCAGAGTCTTGCTGAGCTCTGCCCCACCCAGTACCTTGTCCTGACCCCCAGGTCACCGTTTAGAACACTTAAATTTTCCTGTGGTTTGTCTGATTCTCCAATAAATGGTGAGCTCCCTGAGGGCAGGACCTGAATACATTTTCACAAAATAAATTCTGCGCACAGGTCCAGCCCAAAGACCTGAGCCACTGTAAGCAAAGGAGCCGATCCTAAGTCACCTCTTTCTGGAGGACGGTGCCACTCTCTGAGGCAGGTGGCCCACTTTGCCTAGAAGCAGTGAGTCTGACTAGAAAGCCCAAGGCAGAAGGGAAAAGAACCATGGAGTAAGAAAAAGCAGGGTAAGAAGGGTAAAAGAAGAAAAGAAGACAGGAGGAGGTACAAGAGGGAAGAGAGGGAAGGTAGAGCTAAAGTTAAGCGGCCAGGGATGTGACGGCAACAGGAAAGGAGTCAGAAATAGAAAGATGGGATTATGAGGGGATTCGGGGAGAGAGGGAACAAGGTAGAGGAGAAGCCTGCTTTATAGTCGTGCTCCCTTCCAGCTCACTCCTCTCAACTACCCCTTAAAACTGGTTCAGCTTTTTGAGCAGTTGGCTCAGGACTCTAATTCTGGTGCCAGAAACATAAACCAGATGGTAGAATGGACATGGCCTAGAAGAGGTGAGCAGGGCTACCCAGTGCCCTGGAGGAAGGGCCACAGTGCTCATTTCTAACAGCCCCAGAGTCAAGCCAAGAATTCTAGACACCCAAGTCTGGGGGACTGTCAGAGGAGCCCTGGGCTGGGGTGACATCAGGGAAGCCTGCGGGCAAAAGGAGGGCCTTGGTGCAAAGGGCTCAGTGGTGGCTGAAGGGGCTCTGGGCCAGCATCCAGCCACAGCTTGTGAATCTCGGCTGTGGACCCACCAGGGAATGTAGCTGTGGGGCCTACATCTAGAGCAGCTCAGGGGTTTTGTCCCCAAGGAGGCTCTGAGCAGAGCAGCAGGACCCATCCTGGGGACTCAGCCTGTGGGCTTGGAGAAGCACATCTTCTGGGGTCTACTGGCTGGTGCTACTAGAGCCACTGGCCACCGGAACCACCTGAGGGCAGGGATGGGGGTGGGGCTTCAAAACATAGAGTCTCGAGTCCCACCCTGAAAATTTTGATTCCATAGGGCTGGGGGAGGCCTGGCAAGCTACATATTTTTCAAATTTTTTTCCATGGTTCTGAGAGGCAACAGACCTAGGAAATCACTGTTCTAGAATAGGAATCATCAAACTTTTTTGTAAAAAGCCAGATTGTAACTGTTTTAGGCTTTCTGGCCAACCAGTCTCTGTCTAGCTACTCAGTTGTGTGGCATTGTACCACAAAAGCAGCCATAGATGATGCATCAATAAATGAATGCAGCTGTGCTGGAGTAAAACTTTACAGTAGTGTTGGAAAGTGGTTGTCTGTGGGTAACTGTAACTGCAGAAAGTAAAATCTTGGATAAGGGAGAACTACTGTATTTGTGGACCTGAAATTTGAATTTTATGGAATTTTTTATGTCATGGAATATTGTTCTTCTTTTGACTTTTCTCCCCAACCATTTAAAGATTTATTTTTTTGCGATGCATGGGTGATGTGATGTGGACTTGTACATCTGGAAACTACCTAATTGTTACCAACTAATGTCATCCCATTAAATTTAACAATAAAATATAATCATAAAAAAAATCACTGTATTATCAATAAAATATTTTTTGGTTAAAAAAAGATTTTTATTGTTTTTGACAGAGAGAGGGAGAGAGAGATACAGAGACAGAGAGAGAGACAGGGAGAAGGGGGAGGGCCCAGAACAGTCTCCATAGTTGCACATCATTGGTTTTTCCACATAGTTTCATTCCACAGGTGGGCGGGGCTGCACAGGGCAGGAACTGGGTCGGGGTCTTGCCCCGGTGAGAACTGAACTGGGGGCACTCCCCAGTTCAGCACATGGGTCTGCACAGGCTGGGGCCGGGATTCGATCCTTGGACCCCAGGGCTGCAAAGTGAGCGCTTAACCCACTGAGCCATCTCAGCTAACACCCCCCCCACACAACCATTTAAACAGAAAAATTAATTTTTCCAGTCAACAGGCAAAATAGGAAAATGCTGTGATTGCCTGCTCTCACAACTGCATCAAAATTACAACTAAATTACAGAACCATCCTTATAGAGAATCGTCTGAAATCCAGCTGGACAGAAGTTGTACAACTAAAGACATACAGAAGAGACAGGTACGAGGGGGAGAGATGAGGAACAGGCTGGCACCATACCCAGTGGCAGTTAAAAATCAGAAAAGAATCAGCTACAGCAGTCCCCCTTGAGGAGTTAGGGGGTCCCAGCCCCACACCAGTCTCCCTGCCCAGAATTCCAGTGCTGGGCAGAGAAGTTTCCCACAACTTACGGTTGTGTGAACCAATGGAGATTGTGACTGAATGAAACAGAGGGCAGCTGGAGCCCAGGTGTTCTTCTTAAAGTCCATGAATGGACTTACTCATTGATGGACTCACTTTCTCTGAACTCCCATGCAGGGGCAGCAGTTCAAAAGGTACCAGGGATAGGACAAATTTAATTGTCTGGCTTCAAGATGAAGGCTGAAGGGGTAGATTTGTCCCAGACAGAAATGCTGGCAAAATCCATTATTTCTTTATTGAGCCCTCCCCTCTCCTGGCCTGCAGATGCAGGTAATTGCTATGTGTGAGTCTCCATCAACCTGGCTAACACCATTTATCCCACCCTGGTGATCCTGGGACCCTGCCCCACCCAACTTGCAGGCCCACACAAGCCACTTTCAAATGGCTTGTCTTGACTCATGCTGTGGACTTTCACAAAATCTCTCAGAGGTTCACAAAACCCAAACAACCAGCAACTGGCTTTGGCATGTCCCATACTTCTTGCTGAGCAGCCTTAAGCCTGGCAATAGTGACAGCTGACCTCAATGAGTTCGCTACTTGGACTCTTGAGGCACCTTCAAGCTCAGTGCACATGGCAGTCGTCTGCAGATTGCTTTGTGGCTCATCAGGTGGCCCCAGGCAGGGCACAGTGTGCTGCTAAACTTGGTCTGCCACAGGGCCCCTTCCCAGGTGGCCCT
The DNA here is from genome assembly GCA_004027555.1 of Craseonycteris thonglongyai. Taxonomy (NCBI): domain Eukaryota; kingdom Metazoa; phylum Chordata; class Mammalia; order Chiroptera; family Craseonycteridae; genus Craseonycteris; species Craseonycteris thonglongyai. The sequence continues at coordinate 1,116 of PVKE010040972.1, read as the reverse complement.
GAGGCCAGAATGTGCAGTGGCCAGCTTTGGACCAAGTCAGAGCATCACCCAGCCACCTGTGAGGGCTACATACCCAAAGAGAAGACTAGGCAGAGACCAGAGCCCTGCCAAAGCAAACCCTTCTCTATAGGGTCAGACTTTTCACAACAGCTCCTCCACTATAGTCATGGCCAGTATTCACAGCCAATAAGCCAAGGTTCAATTCCTCCCACTGATGTGCAAACAGCAACCAAGGTTCAACTACAGTAGGAGGGCACACGTAACACACACAAGGGAGATATCGAAAACCTAGCTCAAGTGACCAGAGAGACTGCACCCCTGGGTCTCACAGGACACCTACTACATAAAACCACTCTACTAAAATGGGGAGATGGGCTGGGGAAGCCAGGATGGCTCAGCAGGTTAAGTGCTTGCTTTGCAGCTTTGGGGACTGAGGATCAAATCTTGGCCCCAGCCTGTGTGGACTCATATGCTGAACTGTGGTGAGCTTTCCATGCAGGAGACCCCCAGTTTGGATCTCACCCCTTGATTCGGCCTCTGGCTTGAGGGGGCATGCCTCCCATGTGGTAAGCCCCCAGCCCAGTTCCCACGCTGCTCAGCCTTCACGCACCTGTGTAGAACAACTATGTCAAAAACTGATGACATACAGCTATGGAGACTGCTTTGGGTCCTCCCCCTTCTCTCTGTCTCTGTCTCTCTGTCTCTGTCAAAAACAATAAAATAAATTTTAAAAATAAAATGAGGAAACACAGCAGCTTTACCTAATAATACATAGAAGAAAACACAAGGAGGCAGCCAAAATGGGGACACAAAGAAACATGTCCCAAATGAAAGACACCAAAGCTCCAGAAAAAGAACTACCAGTAAACAAAATGTAGACAAGCAATCTACTAAACACCAAGTTCAAAACACTGATTATAGTGGCCAGAACATGGAAACAACCAAAATGCCCTTCGATAGACGACTGGATAAAGAAGATGTGGTACATTTACACAATGGAATACTACTCAGCGATGAGAAATGATAAATTACAGTCATTTCTGGCAACATGGATGGACCTAGAGACCATCTTATTAAGCGAAATAAGTCAGACTGAAAGAATCAGGAAACACATGA
>PVKE010040971.1:0-14370 GCA_004027555.1 Craseonycteris thonglongyai | reverse complement strand
TGTTTTGGGTTTCTTGAGATAAAGACCCAGTAGAATTATTGAATCCTTTTTTTTCTCTTGTTTGTTTCTATTTCATGAAATATCGTTTCCCCATCTCTTTGAGTTTCTGTGTGCCTTTCAATCTGAAGTGAGTCTCTTGTAGGAAGCATATGTAAAGGTATTGTTTTCTTATTCAGCCACCCTATGTCTTTTGATTGGAGCGTTTAATTCATTACATTAAAAAAATTGTTAGGGGAAGTCGGGATGGCTCAGTGGGTTAGGCGCTCACTTTGCAGCCCTGGGGACCGAGGATCGAATCCTGGCCCCAGCCCGTGCAGACCCATATGCTGAACTGGGGAGTGCCCCCAGTTCAGTTCTCACCAGGGCAAGACCCCGGCCCAGTTCCTGCCCTGTGCAGCCCCGCCCACCTGTGGAATGAAACTATGTGGAAAACCAATGATGTGCAACTATTGTTCGGGGCCCTTCCCCTTCTCTCTGTCTCTGACTGTATCTCTCTCTCTCTCTGTCAAAAACAATAAATCTTTAAAAAAAAAATTGTTCATAGATATGTAGTTATTACCATTTTAATATTCATATTTTTAATCTTTTTCCTTCTTAAGCCCCTTTAACATTTCTTATCAATACTTGTTTGGTGGCGATGAACTGCTTTAGCTTTTTCTTGTCTGAGAACTTACTACGTTGTTAAAAGTATATTCTAATTGCTTTCTGTAGAGTTAATTCAGTTCTGCTATATCAGGACATACGAGTTCCTAAAAGGTAATGCACTATTGCAAAATCATGCAATAAAAATCACTGGTTTGTGGGAAAATGGGGTTGGCCACAACACTCAAAAAGTTGATTGCTGACATTTAAAACAAAGGGCAGAACCCAATAAAAATGATAGCAGTTTCACATATGGTAAATGGTTAAAAATACATGAATACTACAATGTAAATACTGTATCTTGGAAAGGACCTGAAGTTTGCTTGTGGAAGTAGGTAGCATAAGGATTGTGTCTTGTGAATTATTGTGAAGTGATGGAAGGAAAGTTATCTGAAATCAAAGGAAAGTTGTAATGCCAGGTGTGGATGGGTGTGGCTTATACCTTACAAAGTGAATGGAGGTACTGTATCTGGGAGATGTATGAGGTGTCTGATGTGCTTGCCTATGTGGCTCATTTCAGCTGGGAGCAGATTTCTGTGATCACCTACTATTTCTGGCAGACAAAATCCCACAGAAGCAAACATGAAATTTAAAATTTAGTATCCTCAAAATGTTCCCTAATAAATCAATGGCATCAGAGCAAACGTGTTTCGGAAATGAGAGCATTATAACAGACTGACGGTATGTTATGTAATTTAGTGATAGAGATCACAGAGTGAGGGTTTGGGTAAGCACTTCCTTCACTCTGAAGTGTGACTAGTTACTAAGCCAAAACTTAATGCATCTAGTACCTGAGATATTGTCATATTCTTTGCCATCTTAGTTACTAATTGCCATTAAGGAGATTTAAACTTTTAGTGTTTTCTTTGATAAAAGAAGCTTTGTACTCAAGAGTATCAAAAGTTTCAGGCAGAGTCATTCTATAGATGTTTGTGGGGAGATTAAGTAATGTTTTGAAGACAAGGAAAAAATGATTACATGTTTCTTCAATTTGTGTTTTGAAACACTTTTGATGCTTAGCCCCAGGACTCCTGGCATGGGAAGAACAATAGAGAAATTCTGGATTTGAATCCTGGCTCTGCCTTCCTTTATCTCTTACTTTTTTTAAGACTCAGTTTGTCAACCTGAGTAAAAAGAGAAAACAATACTTTCTGACCTACTTCACTGGTCAGGCAAGTGAGCTACATATGAAAGTGCCTGGCAAATAGTAAAGCATGGTATTAGTACCGTACTTGCTCTACTGTAGGTGTAATCTCTTAAGAGCTTTAGCCTCTTTGTTGAATTGATCCCACCTTTGTTTTATTTTCCTCACCATATGTCTTTGTTTGATATTTTTATTTTGTTTTTGTATAGTTTTGGTATTCTGGAAGGTTTATTGTTTTTGTTGTAGTCACCTACCTTTATACCTGTAAAAATTTTTTGTAGTCTTTTTTTGATTTTTTTAAAATTTAGGCTTCTACTATCAGATAAAGGCTTTAAATTAAATCCATCAATTCTCATTTTCTTAAGTGTGAGGCAGTTAATGAGCTTATTCTACTTTACTTTTTTCTCTAACTTTTAAAAGTTTTTACTTTGTGAGTAACCTTGTTTTAGATTTAATTTTAAAATTGAATATAGTTAATATTACCATACAGACCGTTTGTTGAAGCTGTCTCAACCATTTCTTGGTTGGATGAAGCTTACATTGTCTATCAGAAATTCCTTGGCAGTACCTGTGAAAATCTCTTAGTTTCTTACATCTTGAAGGACAGTTTGGCTGGATATAAAATCCTTGACACATCTTTTTAAGTTTCTTGAAAATATTGTCTTGCTATTGTCTTGCTTAGCTATTGCTGATGTCAACCTGATTTTCTTTCTTTTTTTTTTTTAAAGATTTATTTTTATTGTTTTTGACAGAGAGAGAGAGAGAGAGATACAGAGACAGAAGGGAGAGGGCCCAGAGCAGTCTACATAGTTGTGCATCATTGGTTTTACCACATAGTTTAATTCCCCAGGTGGGCATGGAGCTGCACAGGGCAGGAACTGGGCTGGGGTCTCACCCCGGTGAGAATTGAACTGGGGGCAGTCCCCAGTTCAGCATATGGGTCCGCCGGTGCCGGGATTCGATCCTTGGTCCCCAGGGCTGCAAAGTGAGTGCTTAACCCACTGTGCCATTCTGGCTTCCCCTGATTTTCTTTATAGATGACTTGGTCTTTCTTTTTGGAGATCTGAGGGTTTTTGCTTTATCTGTAAAATTGAATTGTTTTACTAGGATGTATCTCTGGCAGTTACTCTATAAATTTTCCTTGGTATGTGATTTCAGAATGTAGATTGATGTTTTCTTTTAATTTAAGAATTACAGTTTTGTGTATTTTGTTTTATTCTCCAGTGATCTTTGCCTGTTAGATCGTCTTTGCTTTTTGCATTTATTTTCTTTTGATTCTTTTCACCTCTTTCACTTTTCATTTATTTGAGTAGCATTCCTATTTTCTGTCTCTTTAGGTCATGTATCTTTCAATATATTCTTCATTTGGAGATGATTTTGTTTTATTTCTGTTTCTTAAGTTCCGTCTGTTCCTGTTTTATAACTTCCTAGCTCTCTTTTAAATTTTGAAGATCTGATTTGAGGTGATCTTTTATGTCTGCATTTATTATTTAATTTATTTCATTTGTGATGAAATGTTGTTACATTTTTCTTTTATCACTAGGATTTTAGGTGTGTTTTCATCTGCTGAAAATGTTTCACTTTTAAATTCCATATTAGTAACTTGATATGGATGCTGAGTTGTTTTTTCTGTTCAGGTTACTTGTGATGGATTTTACTGGACCAACAATATAGACAATTTAATGTTTGAAATGAGGTTTGGGTGGCTTCTTCAGTCTCTTAGTTCAAGAACACCCACTTTTGTTGCTATAGTGAATTGCAGTTTTTTAAGTAGCCCCCCCTCCCCCGCCAACGTCCTGTCTTATTTTCAGTAACTTTTTTCTCCATCATTCTCTCAAGTGACACTTCCTCCAAAGATACCTCTTCCTCCAAAGTTATATCTCACTAAAACTGTTACCTTTGGTCTTGCAAACTTTTTAAGCCCCTTCTCTTTGACTCCTTAGTAGTCATTGCACTTATGTCTCTTCAGTTTTTCCTCTCAACAAGTGACCGCTCCTTCTGAGGGTGAATCCCAGCTAATATTACATGCATTCAGTTACCACTAGGACCCTGCTGTATTGCTTTTTTGGACAGTTCCCAGTGGAGCTTCTGGTATTGGACGCTTCATGCATTTGCATGTAAATTGGAGTTTTTAGTTTACTCATTTCCTTATAAAGCTATGGGTGATTATATTTGTTCTCTTTCCTGGCCTATCTGAATTTTATGAGGATGTATGGAGTGTTTAGGAAATAGGGGGCAGCCATTATCCTATAAGGAATTCATTTTTGTTTTTATGTGTCATGCTTGAAAATAATAGAGCTTCCTTTAAAATAATTTGCAATTCAGGTTTTATATAATTGAATAATTGGTTATACTTATGTTTTTGTGCCCTCATGGCCACTCCGTGTTTTCTTTAAACTCTTCTATCATTGAAATAATTGTGAGGTTCTGTTATATAGTTGCCTCATAGTTATATGTACGTACCTTGAGTGTTGTTGAATTTTGCCCGATGTCTAGCATCAGAATTCATAGTTTATAGCATTCCTTTAGCAGAGTTTCACTCATACTAAACAGTAATTCTAAATCTTTCTTCAACGTTCTTTTCTCAAGTGACATAATTTAATGCTAAAAAAAGAAAAAAGAAAAGATAAAATCTGGCACATTTTACAATGCGTGGACAGGGACGTAGTATTCAGAAAGCAGATGGTGATAGTCACATTCAATTCTGCTGCTAGTAAGATCATGCCTTTAATTTTAACTTCTGGGCCCCAAACTTAGATAGAGCTAGACTAATGACTCCATAATGCTGATATACCACAAACATACAGGTGTAAAATTTCCACAGACCTTTCTTGTCTCTTTTATTCTGAGACTGTACTTGTTACTTTTAAAATATTGAAATGCCTTTTGGTTTTTGAAATACTAATGACAGATCTTTAGAAGGTAGTATATTTAGAAAAATAAAAATTTAGCCGCCTTGTTTAAATTATCCAATTTGTTTTTTGAAGTTTTCCTAGTTTTAAAAATGTATACAAGTATGGGAACTTGCATCATTCCAACCTCAAGAGGGTAGCCCTTAGTGTCAAAGAACTTAAAACTTTCATATAAGGAGTAGCTAAAAGAACAAATGTCCTTAGCTTGAATACGGAAGAAACTGAACTCTTACAGAGCTAGGATCAATAAACGAGTTTGGCTTAGTATATCTAAAAACATTTTAGTAAAGAATGAGCTGAAACCATACATGAACTGTGTGACTACTTGCACCAGGTGACATTTAAGGTCTCTTCGATTAAGAGATTCTATAAAATAGCCTTAATTTGTTAAGTCTTATCTCAATAGATCTTATTTTGTCTTTTATTATAGAAATAAGATAAACCTATTTTAAAAATAGTGTAAAACTTGGAGAAAAATCAACCTTAAAATTTGTTTTCATTATTGTAGTAGTTCACCAGAAATTGTATGATATAAAAAGGACAACATATTGTCAGCAAATGGAAACTCTAACTAAAAGAATTTTAGGAAAGGGAGGATAACGGTAATTTTTCAGAGACTTCCTATTTATTTTCTGATATGTCCATGTTTCCCTTTAAATGCTTTAATATTATAATGGTAACTATTTTAAACTCTTTGCTACTTTATTATTATTTCTGAGCCTGTCTCTGTTGATTGATTTTCTTTTTCTATAGGTCATGGATCAAATTTTCTGTTCCCATTTCTAATAATTTTTTTCATAATATTGAATATTATGGACACTAGAACATTAGATGTCTGGCCTCCCATGTCTTAGTGGAGTTTTGTCTTGGCAATTTGTGCACCAGCTTCTTCTTTTCAGTGCTTATTTTTAAGCTTTAATAAAAGGGAGTCTAGATTAGCCTTATTCTTAAGGTATTGGTTTCTGGGTCTCTGCTGAATCCTGGAGTGTTTGAGGTAGGAACTCCATTGTCTCTTAGCCATGTATGAGCTCCAATAGTTGTTGAGCTCATGCTACTTGGTAGTTCTTTGCCCAGCTTCCGTAGAGTCTTGCAGTGTACCTGCTCAGCTTAATATTTGACCAAAGATTCCTGTGCAGATTTCTGAAGCTTCCTTTCTGTACAGTTCTCTCTGGTACCCTGCCCCAGAAATTCCAGCTATTTGAGCAGTTTCTTCCTCGGATACCTGCTTAGATCAGTGAAACTGCCATGTTCTCTTTGGGTTCCCCCATCCTATTCTACAGTCTGGAAGCTGCCTCTAGGCAGAAAAAAAGGATTTTCTTGGGATTTTTTATTACCTTCTTTCCTTTCTGAAATCAGTCATATGTTGGTTCTTGTCCAACAGTTGAAAATAGTTATTTCATACTTAACAGTTTTATGCTTGACAGAAGCATGATCTGGTGTCAGTTATTACATATTTGGAAGCAGGAGTCTGGAGTGTGTGGTGCCAGTATTTGACACGTTTTTTTTTTGTTTTTGTTTTTAATCTATTAGAATAATTTATTCTATTTTAATTATATCCTGTGTTGCTTTACTGTTTTTATAGCATAATGTTAATATTTTAAAATTTTAACTGCTAAGGAAAGATAAGTCTTTTGTGTTCTAGTATTTTTTAAAACTATTATGTTTAATTTTGAATTAACATATAATCATGTTATAGGCAAGAGGACCAGTAGAGCATTATGACATTTGTTCCATACCAAAGGAAACCCTTATTCACAATTTTGAAATTTTAAGAGCTCCCCCAAATACAAGAGTTTCAGAGCTAGGCTTGTAGACTTATATTTCTATTTAATTGGGTTATTCTGCTGTGGAGAACTTAATATGTCTGTCTAATATGTTTGAAATGCATTGAATGTGAAACCTTTGTTCAAATTCTATTTAGTATTTTGCATCTTTCCTTAAATAAAGTTTCCTGAAAACTTACTTTAAACCTATGGGTTTAAGGCAGTATAAAGAATCTTGTCATCATGATACCCATTTTCCCATACAGTTCTGTGGAATGAACTTTAGTGGTAGTGGTTACATGGGATTTTTAAAAAACAAACACATAAACTTATTTTTTCATTTTGTGCGTCCACACCTTTTGAATGATTCAAAAACAGTTCTTATGATTATCTTTTTTATTATATTTTAAGACTGCTTTTATAGGATTCCATTTTAATTAGACAGAACCTGTGTGAAAGCTGAATTATATATAGATCTGGCCTTATATGTTTGGGGGAAGAGAAATTATTGAATGAAATATGGTACTCTTTTCCTGTTTTTCTTGTTAACTCTATTTGCTACTGGCGTTTATCCTTGGGCAAGAGTAGAAGTTTTGAGGAAAACTAGGGGTAAACTAGGTTGAATGTGTTTCTTTTTCCACTAAATTGTGAGACTACTAGTCCCGTTTGTAATGAGTGACCTATTATAGAAGGAAAAAAAAGAAGAGATTGACATCCATTTCTTAAGTACACACTGATTCTTGATGAGGTAGAATGAATTCTTACCAGTTACTTGGAGAGTTATACCGTGCTGAATTACTTTTATAGCTCACATTGACAGGAGATAATTGGGTTGATGGCATTGAGTGTAATTTCATATGGAAAGCTGCCAAATTTCATTATTTGGGAACATAATCATTAGAAACTGAAGTTTAATTACTGTTAAGTGTGATAAAATAAAAAGCTAAGTGCTCTAGTATTATCTCATTTCAAGAAAGTAGAGTTTGGTTTTTAATTTTTATCTGATAAATTCAGTTATTTGGTAGAATTATACAGTTGGTTTATTCTGTATGTGTGTGCATTCATTTTTCTAACCTTATTTTTAGCATTTTTCCTGCCCATTTGATTATAATACTGAGCAGGCAAAAAAACAAAACACAAAAGATGACATGTAATGCTAGTATTAGGACATGCTGGTGAAACTTTATGATTTGTGTACTTTACAGAGAAGACCTAGACTACTTTTGTATTATATTTACAGTATTGGCTTAGGTCAATTTAAGCCTTAGGTGTAAAAGCAATTTTTAATACAAAGTAAATTAAATGAATTTAATTTATTTTTTTTAGATTATTTACTGCTAATGTTAGTTCAGGTATGTCATTGATTTCTGTTACTTTCATTTTTTGCATTCTCTGTCTTTTGGTGAATATATGTTTATATTTCTGTTGTTTATATACCTAAAGTTGGAATTGCTGGGTCAGTGTATGTGTATGGTTCATTTTATTAGATACTGCTGAACAGTATTTTTTTTTTTTAATACCATGAAATTCCTCTGTCAAACAGTTGAACCATTTGGTTAATCAGTTTTCTCTCCTACCAGCAATATACGTGTATAAGAGTTCCAATTGCTTCACAACTTCATCAGATATTGTCTAATTTATTTAAATTAAATTCAGTTTAATGGTATGACATGGTTTTGATGAAGTTAATCACCTTTTATGTGTTTCTTGGCCTTTAGGATAACCTCTTTTGGGTGTATTTTTTGTCTCTTATTGCTATTGACCTATGGGACTTATTTAAATGTTCTGGGTATAAGATCTTTGTCATATATTTATTGCATATGTTTTCTGTCTTGCCTTTTTATTTTATTTTTTTTTAACACTGTCTTTTGACTATTGATAATTTTCTGTATAAGGGATCTGATCTACCCAACATGATAAGTTACTTAAAAATAATTTCTTCTAGAAGCTTTATTGTTTACCTGTCACATTTAGACCTGTTTTACTTTTACAGTTCAGTTTTTTGTTGTAAATTAGAGTCATTGTGACTCTGCTAATTTATTTATTTTTTTCTCTCTGTGATTCATTTTGGTTTGTTTCTGTTGCTGTGTATCTTCCATTTCACTGATCTTTTCTACTGCAGTGTCATTATTACTTTAGTCTTATCTGATGAAGTTTTTATTGTAGATACTATATTTTTCATCTCTAGAAGTGCTGTTTGGTTCTTTTATAGTATGTTCCATTTCTCTTTTCATGTGTTTATATTTTTAAATTCTTAAGCATCTTTATAATAGATGTTTTGTTATCTTGTGTCATAATTCCATAATTACTCTTTTATTTCTTCTGGTTATGGGCCATGTTTTTCTGCTTCTTAGCTTGTATAGTAATTTTTTACTGGATGTTGAGTATTATGGATTTCACTGTCTTTCAACAGTGTTGGACTTTCTTATAGCAGATAGTGAAGGTACTTGTACATCTGTCTGTGGCTCTGTCAGGGCGCATCTAAAGCAGGGGTCCCCAGGACATGGACTGGGTAGGAACCTGACCACACAGCAGGAGGTGAATAGCGGGCAAGTGAACGAAGCTTCACCTGTATTTGTAGCTGTTCCCCGTCGCTCTCATTACCACCTGAGCTCCGGCTCCTGTCAGATCAGCAGGGGCATTAGAGTCTCATAGGAGCCCAAACCCAATTGTAAACTGTGCATGTGAGTCATCCCCCCACTCCGCACCCCAATCCATGGAAAAATTGTTCTTCCACAAAACCAGTTTCTGGTGCCAAAAAAGTTTGGGGACCGCTGGTCTAGAGTATACTTACATTAGGGCTAATTTTTGTCTGCTGTTGAATAGACCTTTCTGCAATATATACTGATTTCTGTAGCTGTTTATTAAAGACTGCATTCTGGCTACTTGGAACTCTCAGTGCCATGTGAGCCCTGGGAATTGTTGAACTTACTGTTTTGTTTGGCCTCATGAAGTTTCACCCTGCATAAACCAAGACTTAATACTCAATAATTTGCAGCAACAGATGCATGGCATCCCATGCAGATTGGATTTCTTTCTCTAAATATTGATAGTTCCATTATTTTTTGTTTCATCATCTGGTTAGCATCATTGAGCTTCAGTCTTTGTCTTTTCAATTCTGTGAACTATTGTGCTCTGCTTAGGATTCTTTTCTGTATTGTGATCTCTAAAGCAATGGCATTTCTAAGCTCATCATGGTTCTCCCACTCCTCATGTTTCACAGTTTTGTGCTACCTGTTGTTCAGTGTCCAATAATTATTTCATACATTTTGTCCAGTTTTCTTCTTTATGGTAGAAGGACAAGTTCAGCCTCACTCCAATCATGGCCAAAAGTGGAAGTTTTCATACTATATTTTTACAAAAATAAATTTTCAAAAAGCTAATTGAGGGTTTTAAAAACAATGAATTTGAACTGTTCTTTGTATATTTGTAGTTCCCAGAAAACTGACAGATCGAGTGTTTCTTTTTATGAGTCTTAACGTCATAGCTTAGTTTAATTTTTTTTTTTTACTGTTATACATATATAAAAAAATAGGTCTAGGCTTTCTGCTAAGTAAATAGGACACTAAATTTAGTTAGTCTTACATTTCTTTGGTTACATATGGTTAATGATAGTTCCCAAGCTGCTACTTCTGCTACCTCTTCCTTATCCCCCAGGTCATTCTGCCTGCCCAGTGTTTTGGGAGGGGCAGAGAGTTAGGAAGCTGTTGCAGAGAAGCTGAGACTGATGAGACTTACTAGAGAATGGAAGCATGAGGGAAGGAAAGCACCAAGGATAACTAGGTTTTTTGTATCATCAACTGGTTGGGTGAGTGGAGGGGAGGACATCTGCTGAGATGGTGAAGACATAATGAAGAATATATTCTGGGGCGGGGGGAAAGTTGTATTTTGGATATATTGGGTTTGAGATGTGAAACAACAAACAAAAGATGTTGAGTATATAGTTGATATAGAACAACTCTGTAGTTGGCTGTAGCATTGAGCTTAAGTAATTTGATGATTTTAAATGTAAAAATTTACATTTTCATTGTTTTGTTCCTATATTTTTTTCTATTATTATTTTGTTATTATTTGCATTAATTATCCCTCCCAGATTTTGAGTGTATTATTTCAAAAGTAAATATAATTTGTTTAAATTTATGCCGGTGATTTCTGGCATAGATTATTATATCTTTTAGATGCAGTTTTTTTCTATGACACATAACAATGCTTCAAAAATAATTATTATCTAAGCACATGTTAATACCTGAAAGTCATATAGCACAAAAAGGTTTATGATGAGAACATTTCCCCACCATGCCTTCCCACTCCTGAATTAAGCACCCCCAGTCCTTAGCCATTTTCTCTGTTATTTGCTTGCTTCTTGCTTAGTAATATGTCACTTTTTCTTGATACAAGACTTTTAGACATTTGCTTGCTTTTGATTATGGAAAATGAGGACTTATAACTTTGTCATTCACACCTTTTTCATTATAGTTATATCACAATATTTCAGTAAATTATATTGAATTTTTACATTTTTTTTATTATGCATGCATTGCTCACTGTTAAATCAAATATTACACTAAGACCAGACTTTCTTTCTTATATAAGCCTTTATTTCTCCTTTATTTATGCAGTTGCCTGGTTTTCTGTATACCTGTTGTCTTTTTCTGCCAAATGTGCCTATATTTCTGTCATGTGCTTATAAATATTTTCCATATTGTGAAGGACATCAGCTTTATTTTTGTACTTGCTAGAAACCTATTCTATAGTGGCCTTTGGCTTCTTGATTCATTTTAGAGTGGTGGTTCTCTAGTTGTTGTTTTTTTTACTGTATTAGATTATTTACTAAGTTCTTTGTTATCCTTTTTTCTTTCTTTCTTTCTTTTTTCTGATCCTTTTAAATAGCTTCCTAAGGAAGAATGCGTAGAAATAAAATTTTAACTTTCTGAAAAGTCTTAAAATGTCGCTTTACTCTAAGGTGACCAGACGTCCTGCTTTTGGCGGGACAGTCCTGATTTTTAACAATTTGTCCCACGGCCTGTGGCGTTTTAAAAAAGTCTCGATTTTTGGAAAGAATGCACGACAAGCTAGGGAATGGCAGGAGATAGACCCAATTTTTAATCAAGAACCCCCTCCCCCCTGGTCAAATGTTAAAATGTTAAAATGTTAAAATCTGGTCACCTTACTTTACTCATATACTTGGTTGATAATTTGGCTGGGTATAGAATTCTAGGTTGAAACTTAATTTCACTTTGAATTTTGAAGGCTGTATATAGTTGTTTTTTTTGGCTTTCAGCATATTCCATTGTTACTTTGGAATAAAAGTTCAGTGCCATTTTGATTACAGATACTTTTATGTGGCTTGTTATTTACTTACTTTTTACTTTTTCTCTCTGGAAGTTTTTAAGGACCTTTTTTTACCCATGCTTTGAAATTTCATTATGTTTTTTCCCCTTCATTATTTTGCGTGCACTTGTTTGCAGCTTGAGAGATGACTTCTGTTGAAAATAAAATGTTATTTTAAAACATAATTTTTACACTTTTACTTATTTTCCAGTTTTCAAACACTCGGAGCTTTTGGAGTGAGCTAACAATTTTCTTAATATATTCTTAAATTCTGTCTTTTTGATTTGCTTTTACTTTTGGTATTTTAACCTTCTGGTTTGTTGTTGTTGTTTGTTTTTACTGTCATTTTAGTGGGATTTAGGAGAATACGGAAATAATATTGGATTATTCTATTTTTAACAGAATCAGAAATTTAGCATTGAGTTAAAATGTTTTGCACATCTTGATAATATCAAATGTTCTTTTTTGTTTTTACAGAGATGTTATGAACATAAACAGTATAGAAATGGATTGAAATTCTGTAAACAAATCCTCTCTAACCCCAAATTTGCAGAGCATGGAGGTAAGTGTGAATACTATAGACTTGTAAGTTTAAGTAGATAAGACTATGCTTACTTTTTTGGTTTTACTTATTTGGATTCTCTCACTCCCACCTGTTTTAACTATTTTCCAGAGAGAATAGACCTTGTCCTTGGCTCCTGTGAGAAGATGTTTAATACTGTATTTTGAATTTAATGTCAAAAAAACAGTAACACATTCTATTTGAGTTCTGATTTATTCCTAATTTCAATGTAAGCACTGTAGGAAAAATAGAAGAACCTAATAGGACAAATATGCTTATTTAAGTTTAAGGTATTATAAGAAAAATTTGCTTTAGAACTTTAATTGAGCTCGAGAATTTTATTCTCTATAACAAATTTATTCAGAAAGTGCCCATTTGGTCCTTTACTGATGAACCAGCACTTTTTTATTTAGCATTGTATCTTAACTAGTGTTTTAAGACAGTCATGTTTAAGACATAATTTATATATTATGATGTTCTGAAAGGTTTTTTTACATTTTAGCTTTTGCCAATGTGACAGTAGAAGGTTAGACAGTGAGTTGTTTGTAGGGTAAGGGAAGAGTGTGTAGCTAAACTTGTGAAGAGTTAAAGGAAAAATAAGCTTTCACTTATTTGTACAATTAGGAAACATGGCCCTTTGGTAATTAATTTGATAATGATCTCTTGGTATTGAAGAGAGAGAAATAGTTCTCTATTAGCTGTCTTTACTCTTTTTTCTTTTTTTTTTAATTTTTAAATTTATCGGGGTGACATTGGTTGTTAAAAATTATATAGGTTCCAGCTGTACTATTCTATATTACATTGTTTATGTATTATTGCATTATGTGCTCATCACCCACAGTCAGTTTTCTGTCCATTTTAAATTTGATGTCCCTCCCCTCTTACCCTCAGGTAACTAATAAACTGTTGGCTGTGTCCATGAGTTTTTGTTTGTTACTTTCAGTTTTATATTTCACATATAAATGAAGTCATATGGTTCTTGATTTTTTTAGTCTGACTTTGCTTAACATGATAATCTCAAGGTCTATTCATGTTAGCTTTCTTTACTCTTGTATACTTTCACTATAATAATAAAATTGTTGGGAAATGGAAAGCAATGAGAATAAAAGTATCTAAATTTATTTCTCTTTGTTAAAAAATATTTCTGCTGGCCAGCTGTATATTAGGTTGTTTGTATTCATTTCTAAACTATGCATGCTGGCAATGTAAATTTTGCTAATGTAATGATAGTTTCCATACTGAAGAGGACCAGATTCCATTATTTCTAAAATGCAGTTCCTCTTCATATTTTAACATATCTGAAATCAGGTTGCATATGAAGTATTATAATTTAATTGAAAATATTTTTTAGCAGTACACAAGATGATGACCTGTATTAAACATAATGGCAACCCAGGGTTTCATTAATTAAGGCTTTAAGATATTTGGTAAAACTTGGAGAATAGATTTTACTTGTTTGACAACAAAGGGCTACTTTCTACAGTACCTTGTTAATTTGTCTATTTGCCAAATATATTTTGTTTGCTTTTTTCTTTAAATTTATTCATGATTTATAACAATTTGTATATTATTTTTCCCCTTCTTTTTTGCTTAATTTCTTTATGTGTATTTTCCTATAAATGTTGGTTCTTTTCTCAGTGTAATACCTCTAATCCTTATATTTTATTCCTAATTAATTTTTCTAAAAGGCAAATAAATGATACTGAATATATTCATTCCTTTACACTTCATAAGTTGCACATTAAAAGTTAAAAATCTTTTCTTTTTTCTTTTCTGAAAACTTAATATTGCCCTCAATACTTTTAATCTGTTGATTGTGAACAAAAAGTGTCTGACTTCTTTCGCTTGTATATTTAGTAGTATCCTAAAGCAGCAGTCCCCGACCTTTTTGGCACCAGGAACCAGTTTTGTGGAAAACAGTTTTTCCACAGACCAGGGTGGGGGTTGGGGGATGGGGGATGGTTTTGGGATGATTCAAGCATATACATTTATCGTACACTTTATATTATTATTGCA
>PVKE010040970.1:0-14370 GCA_004027555.1 Craseonycteris thonglongyai | reverse complement strand
ATTTATTTATTTATTTATTTTTGACAGAGAGAGAGAGAGAGAGAGAGAGAGAGATACAGAGAGAGAACTGAACTGGGGGAGCTTGCAGTTCAGCATATGGTTCCGCATGGGCTGGGGCCGGCATTTGATCCCCAGTCAAAATGAGCGCTTAACCCACTGAGCCATCCCGGCTTCCCCAAGAAAGAGTTCTTAATACCCAGCAATCATAGACTCCATCCATCAGGAAAACAAAATGTGCCCAGAAAAACTTCTATCCATGAGATTATTATTATGTTTCCTCTTAATACACTAAATGAACATGCTTTCTATTTTTTAAGTAAATGTATTGGGGTGACATTGGTTAGTAAAATAGATCCTCAAGTGTACATTTCTATAATATATAATAGCATCTATATACTGCATTGTATGTTTGCCACCTAAAGTCAATTCTCCTTCTAACACCATACATTTGACCCTTTTACCATCTTCTACCATGGCCCTTCCACCCTTACCCTCTGGTAACCACTAAACGGTTGTCTGTGTCTACGAGTTGTTGTTTGTCCTGTTCATTTGCTGATTCCAGCTTTATATCCTACATCAGTGAAATCATATGGTTCTTGATTTTTTCTTAATTTATTTTGCTTAGCATGATAACCTCAAGATCCATCCATGTTGTCACAAATGGCAGTATTTCATCTATTCTCATCGCTGAGGAGTATTCCATTGTGTAAATGTACCACAATTTATTTATCCAGTCACCAATCATAGGAAAATTTTGTTGTTTTCATACTTTGGCCACCATGAACAATGCTGTAGTAAACATCAGGATACATATATTGTATCTTTACAGATAAATGTTTTCAGATTTTTAAAAGTATCTAATGTTAAATCAAGCTTCAATTGAAACAGACAGGTTGATCAAAGTAAGCTGAAAAGGGCTAGGAAACTCACTGCACTTAGCCCAAATAATCTATTCTGTAACACTGGACACCCATGATCCTGGGGTGAAGCAGTTTCTTCCAATGAGGCTTTTGCATCATCCCTTGTGAGGCAGAATCAAAAGCACATGTTTGAGGGAAGCTTATTGCATTTTGAAGATTGAACAGTTTTCCTCATTCAATATTACATCTTACAAATCTTCAAGTAAGTACAAGTGAGCACTATAAATGCAAGAAAAATATAATTATTAACCTTACACTGATCAGTCTAGTGGGTGAAAGAGAAGAAGCAGAAGGCCAAGACGTATAAAATAGGTTGGCATTTCAGGAACCAAGAAGTCTGCTTTGGCCAAAGCATAGGGCAGATATGGGGGAGTGTCCAGGATGGGACTAGGGAAGGAGAAAGAATTCAGAGATATGGTGTTGGAAAGAAAGCTACCTCTGAGTGGTGAACACATATTGTAACACATAAACGAAGTACTATACAATTGTACACCTGAAACTTATGTAATTTTTACTGTCACCCCAATAAATTTAATAAAAAAATAATTCAGAGTGTAGGCAACACTGAATAAGAATTAACTATATGCCAGCTGCTGTGACAAATGTATCACATATATATATTTTTTGCATTTAGTCCTTTAGAAAGAGTCTGTAAGGCAGACCTTATTTTGAGCACCCATTACAAATGAGGAAGCTGAGGAAAAGGTAAATAAACTGATGCTTATTCTACCCAGCTGATAAGTGGGAAGTCTAGGTTTTCATTGTAGCTCCCAGGTCCTAGGTCCTATTTTTATCATAGAGTCATGTGTACAAAAACAAGCATTTGTGTTTTCTTTGTATATTAGAAGGTATCACTAATGAGTATTATACAATAAGTAGTACAATTGGCTTGACCCCAAAGAATGGTGAACCTGATGCCAAAAGTGAACATGGAATAGAGGGGCAGATAACTAGAGGGTCAATGGGGCAATCCAGGTTGGAGGTGATGCAGTTGTGAATTTTGGCAGTAGAAATTAAAAGGGGCAATGATCCTAGCAGAATACTGATTCAAATAGAGCTATTTAAATTTTTACAGAATGACTAGCGATTGAGAAATATGTTTCTGATAATCCTGAAGATATATCAAATGTCCTGGTCTAAAAGAGTGGTAAGTAATGAGGAATGTTAGGGTACTGTTCCTGCTCAGAGGTTCTTTTTCCCTATAACTTTAATGTTTTGTCATTTATTTTTGGTTCTAAAACAAAATTGTTACCCTTTCAATAGATGAATCTCAGAAAGCAGTCTGACTGACACTGAAGTTTAACAAAACCCCTAAAATTAGCCTCCAGCACAGCTGTGCTTATTTTGTCCTACCATGGTCTTCTGAACAGGTCTGCTCCCTTTGCTTATTAAATTTATTTGTAATTTTTAAAGTGTGATTTCTTTTTTTTACTCTAAAAGAGAATTTTACTGGATAGGAGTAAAAACAATAATAATCATGTTTCATAATCTCCCCCTTTATTGTTGTGAAGCAAATGAAGCTGATCTACAAATATCAGTGCATCTTACACCTCTCAAATTCCAAAGGGCCCCAAAATATTCATATCAGGACACTGTTTTATGATCTGCAGAGCAACAGAAGACTACCACCTCTGACGTACAACTTGCATCCTGACTCTTTAGCATGTTAAAGAATGCTACCTGGTAGAACAGAAACACGTTATACACTTTTCTTTGGTTTGGTTTGTTTATATTTCCCTGGGAGTTCTAAATAGGCAGCATCATGAACTGAGGAGATAGCCATTTGAATGAAGGGAAGAACATGACCCTACTTTTTCAGAACAGTTGTATGCAGGCTGCCCATGGTTTTTGGAGATTTAGCATATCTCCATGAAGAAGTTTTAAACTTTAAGTAACTAATCTGAGGTACTATTAGTAGAGAGATTTGCTATTTGCACTCTCTGACTGACACTTGGCATCAAAAGAAACTAAATTTGACATGGGAATGTATTAATATTACTGTTGTGTAGTGCTCAATGAAGCCCTGGATCCACAGTACTTGAATCAGCCTACGTTGTTTTAGCCTCGGTCCCGTTTTTGACTAAGCTATTGCTCTGAATTTGTGCCACTGCAGCTGTGAGTCCTGGTTATCAAAGCAAGAACCATAAATTCATTGCCTCTCTCTGAAAACACAAAATAACAGAACACGGGTTAAAAACAGGTACAATATATATTGAAATGAATTTATATTTTGCTTTATCAATAGATTAACTTGAATTATTAGTTGGTAATTCCTTTGGCAATGAGTAACCAACTTTTAGAGGGACTTGAGGCACATAGTAAATAAGTATTATTTTTAGAAGAAACATTTATAAAGAAAGCCAATGATGAAACAGATTAAAAGACACCTTCTCAAAAGTATACAATCATAGGAGTCTAAAGATTTCAACAACAGTTAAAACAATGTGGACAGCTGCTGTTAGCCAGGCACATTTTCAATTGAGGACAATGGAAAACATGAGTGAACATATTTCATGAATTATGCATTGTATCAGAACCTTAATTTG
Organism: Craseonycteris thonglongyai; assembly: GCA_004027555.1. NCBI lineage: Eukaryota > Metazoa > Chordata > Mammalia > Chiroptera > Craseonycteridae > Craseonycteris > Craseonycteris thonglongyai. Next base: position 10,904 of record PVKE010040970.1, on the reverse strand, counting down.
GTAAGCATTCTGACCTCGGCTATTTTTATGCTGGTGTCTGTTGTACTCCCAATTAATCAGAGGAGAAATTAGCATGGTTGATAATAGATAACATTAGAATTAAAGACATTTAAAAGCATAAAATTAGTTTTGAAATTAAAATTAAATCAAAGAGCAGGAGCAAGAAGAAACCTCTTTCTGGTTCAAACTATAGTATTTAAAAACACATAAAATCATTCTCTATATTTTTACTCTCCACAAAGTCATTCAAATATAAAAGAACTAAATATAAAAATTATAGAGAATAATGAGCTGATAATATACATTTGAGCTGAATCTAGCACATCAAAAAGAATCTGGTGGTTAGAGAAAACTTTTATAGGACAACTTATTACTGAAATTATAGGCCCATAGTTTCATCACAGATAGGAAATTAAAATGTTTATACCTGTATGTAGGCAATTTTCCTAAAATTTAAAATAATGATTTCTCTCATAAAGTATTAATTATGTATTAAGTATAAGTTAATTTCCTTTATAAAATATGCATTATTATATGAACAGGCACTAAGCAGATATATTAATAAAAAGGTGCCATTTCCTATAAAGTTCAACAAAGCTTTCATGATGTCCCTCAACTCTTGCCCACCACCTTTCTGACTATTCCCGATAGCTCTCCTCTGCTCACCTTACTCCAGCCCAGCTGGACCCCTGACTGCTCCTCAGATGTGCCAGGCATGCTCTGACTTTACACAGAATGCTCCCTCTGCCTGAATGCCCTCTCACCTAATACTAACACGACCCACCCCTCTTCCTCCAAGATTTTGTTCAAGTGCAATTTTCTCAAGAAGGCCAACCTTGACCCTTGTATTTTCAGTTGCCTAACAGCACCTCTCAGTTCCCCTTACTCTGCTCTAAGTCATTTTCTCTATCTTTTTATCACCTTTTAACAAACTATATAACTTAATTTTTATTGCATTCTCATATAGTCTCTATCTCCTTTTCCTTGTGCAGTCTCTGTTTCTACAAAAATGGGATCTGTGTCTATTTTTCCCAAGCACTTAAGAGAAGTAGGCTGTAAACATTCAAAAGATATTTCTTGAATGAATAACTGAAAGAATAAATGTGAAAATTTGGAATGAAAATAAATACTCTATAGAGCCCACTAGTTTCTAACATTACTTGTAATCATCAAAATGTACTTTAATTAGCAACACTGATAATTGTATGTAAAGGAAAACTATCAGCAATTTGGGTCCAGAGAATAGACCTGGGCTCAGATGATAGCAGAAATACATCCCAGTGTTCAATGGTTTGGAGTCTCTTTCCTCTTACAGGCCTCGCAAGTCAAAGAGGAGGGGGGAAAGGAAAAAAGCAGGGACGTAAGTTCTGTGATCTAATGATCTAGATGACTCCAGGCCTCAACATTTTTCCATAATATGGTAGATCGAGCTAAAGTGCATTTCCCAATTCCAGCTACATGCAGAAGTGATGGATAACATATAACAATAAATTATCTGAGCTTGGAAGAAAAAAAAGGCAAATCCAAAAAAAAAGACAAAACAGAGTGAATGGTAATCTCATGAGCTACAGCTGGGAAACTTAGCACAGGCACTCTAGAAATTTAGTGGCAGGTATTTACATCCATAATAGCACCAGGGATATGGCAGGAAGCTGGAATAGAGACCCCTCCAAAATGCTAGAATTCTCAATGTCTTGCAACTCAGTGAAAGAACTCTATCCATAATTCCACAAAAGTGACAAGAAGCTTGTTTCTGTTCTAAGTTCTAAATTGAGTCGGAATAGAAGGATAGTTGATATGGAGGGTACTAGTCTTTCTGATGAAAAACAGAAACCTCACTTTGTCCACATGAGGATGTAGAGACCAAATTACACCTACTGCAGAGTTCAGGAACCTTGAAACAGAGAAATGAAGAAAAAGAGAAGATGATGGAAAAAGCCTTTGAAAAATACTCAGGTTTCAGATTTTCTCCAAATGAAATAGCTATTTGCTCAGAAATAAAATATTTTAATCTCAAAAGAGAAGCACATTTAGATGAAAACATAAATAGCAGAAGTGTGTTACACAGAAGAAACCCTAGAAATAATGATGACCCTTATGGAAAAGATTGAAGTGGAGAACATGACAAGAGGTGGTTAAAAGATCTTTAGCTTAGGTTAAAATAAAGTTTTCTAATCAGAAGCAAGTATCAACTAGTAACTTCAGTCTTTTTCTATCTTCCCTGAATACAGAATGAGTCAATTCGTCTCTCCAGAGGTGGAATTTAGGTTAGAAAACAAGACTCACTTTTTTAAATATATTTTCCTTCTTAAACAGTTTTTCTTGTCATATTGGAATTATGCTAAAGACAATGCTAATGTTTTAACATCTATGTAAACACAGATAATTTGTCTAACCAGAGTATCCCAGCACACACTGTATATACTTCAGAGCAACCTGATACAATATCATTTGGGTTTTTCAGGTACTAAAAATCATTTTAATAAATAGTCCATTTTCAAAATTGCTTAAGAATTGTTAAAAGCAATCTCTATTGATTAACAGAATTTCTCATGTGTACTCACAGATTTAAAATTCCAAAGTCTCTTACTATCCAATCCTCTCTTTAATCAGATGAGAAAAATAGTCTATAAAGTTCCATGCTCATAGTCAATCATACAATAGTTGAGAAAGCAACCAGGGACATACAATCATATCACAGTAATGAAAGCAGAGTAAAAATGAGTAATTTGAAAGAACAATTTGCTTTGTAAGTATAATGTTAAAACTTTAAAAAAAAAAAAAAATGAAACTGCTATACCGAATCCCATCTATTTAGCATTTATATACTGTATCCCAGTTTTTTGTTTGTTAGTTTCGCTTTTGTGTTTTAGCCACATTCATTAACCGATTCACTTGAAAATAAATTCATGGAGTTCTTACTGTATTTGTGGCTCTGTGCTGAACACTGAGGAACCAAAAAAATAAAAAATAAAAAGGAAGTTAAATTCTGTTAGTGTTCTGTTTCCTGTGGCCCAATACACACTTACTTGTTCTGATCTTTTCTAAAGTTACCAAATAACTATCTATCTTCACTTCACTTTGAGCTTCTAAAAACTAGTCTCCATCAGGTATTCCTTCTAGGTTCATGTTATGCACATACTTGTGCCAGGTTCTGTTCTGTGTTGGGTGCTGGGGAAATGCCTGTGAAGGAGATAAACTCCTGGCCCTCATGGGAGTTATCTAGAGCAGTGGTTCCCAAACCTGGCTGCAAATTGGTATAATTTGGAAAGCTTTAACAATAACTGATTCTGGTTATACCCATGGATATTCCAATTTAATTGGTCTGGAGACCGGCCTGGGCATCAGGAGTTTTAAAAGCCTCTCAGGTGATTCTAATGTGCAGCTAAAGTGGGTACTTTGGATCTAGTGTATTCATTTGCATAATGTTTGACCGCTTTTACTTATTTCTCATTATCCATAACTATGAGAATAACAACTTCTAAATCCTGTGAGTCTTTCTAGAGAATCATTGAGTCTGGGGGTGGTCTTGGAGACCCTCAACGCACCTCCAACTTCTAAGGCCATGGTCAAGTCCTACTAACTTGAAAGCCTTTCCTCATTCAGCCTTCTTTGCTTTGCCCCTTCTTTGTCACTAAATTTTATATTGTCATATCCTTTCTGATGGTTCATTGATATTTTTACTTAATAAAATCTTACTGCCTCAATCAGATAATTACAGAACTTTTGTGAATACTGTACATCCATTGCTATGTCAAGTCAAACATCCAATACAAATCTGTTACATTAAATTAAATTCAATGTACTTACTGGCAACTTTAATAAAATACTAATCAAATACTTTCAGACTGCAATTTAAACAAGATGGTTACAGTGGAGATATTTCATTCATTTGTACACTACTTTGAAAAACAAGCATTAAAATAAAATCAATGGTAGATTTCTCCCCCCTCCCCCATTAGTTAAGTAAGACATCATGGTCATATTATTAGCAGGCTTTCTTTTTCTCTCCCTTCCATTTAATTGTTCACATATGCAATGAAGTATTTGAATATACTAATAACGCTTCATGGCAAGTTGGTAAAAATGAGATTGAGTCACAACCCAAAATATACCTTTATATAAAGTGAGCTCTATTCTATCAGTTCTTTGCAAAGGGCACTCCAGTCTGTTTTCATTTTAGCATTTATTATTCATTTAATTATATCTCTGGTATTTTTGCAATCATAAAAATATTAGAAATGCATTTTTACTGCTGAAAAGGATCACAAAGATAATTTAGCTCACTGAAAAAATGTAAGCTCAGAGAAGTTAAGTGATTTGGTCAAAGATATAGAACATTTAACAAGGGAGCTGATGTCAGAATGAAGGTCTATTTTATTTTCCATCTATGTTCTAACTGCTGTAGCATATTGTACTTCTCAACTCTAGAGGCTTATATATGTCTTATCCTCTTGAAATGGCACAAACATATTTCAGAACTGTTTCTTTCTTGTTTGGAGGGAGGGGGTGAAATTAAAATACTACTGGAAAATGCACAAATAATTCTAGCAGTCAACAAAGTACTTCCTACATATTTCTGGTAGTAAAGTGCTCCCCAAGTATTTCTGAGAGACAGAGACCAAAGAGATGGTTATTAGAGGAGAGGCGATGGAATAAGGGGGATAGTATTGTGATAAGTTTGCTCGATGAAAGATAAATACTAGAGTTAGTAATGTAACCATGTGGTAAGGTATAAAAACATCAAATCACTTTATTGTAAACCTGAAATCATAACTTATAGTATACTAACTATATTTTTAAAAATTTATTAAAGTGTACCCATCACTTGGTTGGGTTGACTAGTTGCTGCCACATGGTTTTTGCTTTTTCTTCTCTTCTGCCATTAGCCCTCTAATGGTTCAATACTAGGACATGCTGGATACTGTTCCCGGATACCCACGACTTCTAGGCACCCACAGTACTTACAGGGGGTGCCATTTTGACTTTGACTTCGGCTTGCTGGTGTCCCTGGATGTAGCCACTGTTGGTGTCCCTGGATGTAGCTACTGTTGGTGGGTCCTTCTGCCAACTTTGGTGGCCCCTGCATTTTCAGATCAGATACCATGAAAATCACTTGCCACACCCTGAAATCTCCCTTCAGGTAGACTGAGGACATACTGAGTCCCTCAGATGCAAGAATTTACGCAATAAAGAAAACCAAAGCATAAGACCTCATTTCTAATGTATTATTATGGCAAGCAATCTAGACTTCCCCTTCTTCTCACTCTAACTCAATATTAACTAATGAGAAGATCTAAGAGTAAACATACCAGGCTAGGGGAAGCTGGGATGGGTCAGTGGGGTAAGTGCTCGCTTTGCAGCCCCGGGGACCAAGGGTCGAATCCTGGCCCTAGCCCCGGCCCATGCAGACCCATATGCTGAACTGGGGTGTGCTTCCCATGTGGGAGGCCCCCAGTTTGGCTCTTGCCCCCTGGTTCAGCCTCTGGCTTGAGTGGGTGTGCCTCCCATGTGGAAGGCCCCCAGTCCAGTTCCTGCCCTGAGCGACTCCCACCCCCCCTGTATGAACCAAATACATGTCGAAAACTGACGATGTACAACTATGGAGACTGCTCTGCCCTCCTGCTTCTCTCTGTCTTTCTCTGTCTGTGTCAAAAACAATTAAATAAGTCTTTAAAAATAAAAGATACCAGGTTATTCATCCTAGCAAAATTACTCTAGGTATTGCTACTAGGTCAAATTACTAGTAATAGGCTTATGTCTTTTCCCTAGGAAGTCCCCCAGTTTCTCATCCAAATGGATTTCACAACAGTGGCTGTCATTTTACAATCAATACACTAAGGGAACATTCTTCCATTAGTACAACTGGTTCACCTTGGAAATGCTTCCTAGAAGAATGAGATATGGAGGGAGACGTGTGCAGGTAAGTTGAATTTTTTGCCAAAGACGTGGTCAAAGATAGTACATTTCCACCAAATATTATAGTTATCAGCCATAACAATCAAAACGTTCATTCAAACCTGTTCCAGTTCCAAAGAAGTCAAAGCAACTGCCTATATATTTGGTATCTCAGGGTCTAAAAGATTAGTCACATAATGAGGACAGCTGGCTGTATATATGTCTCTTTTATATTTTCATTTTATAAGCAACAAAAATAAATTACAATAGATAACATCATCTACATTTACTCTTCTACAGACCCTCATGTAAAAATGCTTTCACCTTTAAAGATAATTTTCTTATAGCAAAAAATAAAAATGGCATAATTATTTTATAAAGGATAATTAAAATCAAATAATCTGTGTATATTTCCATAGCAATGTAAACATAAAAATATTTTTATGGACATCTTCCTAAAACATTCAGATCCAAGTGAAAAACACAAATCAAGTAAAATAAATGTGATTGAAAACTTCAGAGTGATTCATGAGTTGATTTGCATTAAAAATAGCAATGATGATGAGTAACATATACTAAACAACCTTTTGCTCTTTCTACTATATCACATGCTATTCTATCACATAACAACGTTTTGTTATTGCTCAGTTTTTATTTATTTGAGTAAGGAAGATAAAATTGGACAGAGAGATGTTACAACAAATTTATTTTCCAATAATAATTTAGGGTTTTCGCAACAAAAACTTAATATCAAGTTTTTCTAACATCAAACACAACAGATATTTGGTAGTTCCCAATTAAAGAGGTATTTATTTCACAACTGTGGCATAAATCATCACTCTAGAAAATAGACCCTTATCAGGAGAACTAAAAGCAACTTCTACCATCAAGTAAAATGAACTTTGGAACAGAATCCGGGGCCTGTGCCTTTGGTTGGTTAGAAAGCCTGGATGTGGCTTCCCCTTCTACCTACTGGCTCTTACGGTACTTCTCATTGCTCACCTAATATCCTTCAAAACAGTCTTAACACCATTTACAAATTGATGTAAAGGCTATTCTTTGTATTTAGTAACATCTAGGGTTGCTTGGTCCATCTGTTCCTTTTACCACCCACTCACTCAAACCTCCATCTCTGCCTCCAACTTCTGCTTCTTACCTAGTTCTGCTACACCTTGAACTGCATACTATTGCCAGTCACACTGCTACTGCTGGAGTACCCTTTCCACCATAAAGACATCATTTCTTTAACTGTAGTAGAAAAATGAATACGCTTTTAAAAAGTCAAACTATCAAATTCATATTTTTCTTTAAAAGATGAACTATCAACTCAAAGCATTTAATATGGAAAAAATATATTTATAGCTATTGGTCCTTCGATCAACAAATGAAAATTTTCACACAGCTGTTTGTAAATTGTGATTCCAACAGCCATTTTTCCAAAAAAAAAAAAAGATTGTTTTTAACATATAATTTGTAGAAGTGAAATGAATCCTAGGTTTGAAGAAAGTTTGTGCTTGTCACATGAAATTATATAAATTTATGTTACAAAGCCTTATGCAAATTAACCAATACATAAAGCTATCAAAAGCTGTAAAAAAGTAATAGCTATTTACCAAGAGTGACAGAGAGAGAAAAAGACAAAAGAGGAGAGAAGGAGAATTACAAACATAAGAGTGATTTCATGCCTATGACCAAAAATCACTTGTGAAAAAGAGTATACTACTCAGTAATTCTTAGCTAATGAAATACAACCTATTTTTCCTAATTCCTAAATGGAAGGATATATTCAATTAGGATCATTGTAAACAAGGCAGAATTATGTCATAAACTAAAATGTTAAACATAAGTTTTCTTAATCATTCCATTTCTCCCCTTCTAAAGAGATATTTGCTACCTTGTCTTTGTGGGATCATCAAAGGTAAAGGGTGATCATCAAAGGTAAAAGGATCTCCTGTGATAAAGAGATCCTGAAGGCAGGAGAAGCAGTAAAATAAAACGTCTGTGGAGACATTGGGAGAAAGAAAGTAGGATACAATGAAATGGAAAGTACCAGAACGTTATGAAGAGAGATTTGAGCATGAAAGTGAAACTTCAGAGAGAGGATTTTATGTGATGTGTGATGTGACTGCATCATTAGATTTCAATAATAGTGATGACTGTTCCACGACCTGCAGCTGGAGAGAGAATGAGAAGAGGTATTTCCTGAAAGGAGGTACAGATTTATGGAATGTCATTTCACTCAGCTTCTCAGCCTCGTTCCTGATCAAAAAAGAACACCTCTCACGCCTGGAACTTAGAAATAGAGGAAAGAACCCTAGTCAACCACAGGACCTTCCATCACCCCACCATCTACACTTTAAAGAGGATTAGAAATACAATGATTCCTAATCAAAAAAAGTTTGTTGATTTTTCCCTTGGGCTCACCAGCCAATCTGCATAAGTGCCCACAGTATAAAACATAAAGGGTAGCCTTTATTTCTCCTGCCCAAAGCAGGAGGATCCCATTTTATCTTCAGGGAGTTAGTTATCCTCTCAAATATTCTCCCAGAATGCTGCCTAAGGGGAAATGGCTGCAGCTGCTTCTTAATGTAATTTTTGTCAGGAAGATAAGTTTCCTCATTGAAAGAGTAAATGGAAAAAGAAAAGGCTTCTTCTAAACTGTCATATTTCACAAGAATAAGGCTTTTTAAAATTCCCTGGGAGTCTCATTTTTCTCTTACAGACCAAAAGAGCTTTAATTGCCCTACTTCAAGATGGGCAAGATAGGCCTTGTTTCTTTAGTCCAAACTGAGACAATAAGTTCAGCCTTCTGAATGGCTACTCCTCTTCTATTAAATTGCTTTCCTTCAGGATATATGCGTAAAGTTGGCTAACCACCCGTCTGAAAATGTGCTACCTTCAGTGGAATGTGATTTTCTTTAGTCAAAACGAAAATCCCTTTTCTGCTTGTCCTGGCTCCTTGGCAAAAGGGGTAAGTCAGCCTGCCTCTTTATCCTTTTCTCTGGCTCTACCACTTAAATGCCATCAGCTAGCAATACAAAAGACTTTTGGATATATACCAACACTAAATAACTTCTGCTGGAAGATGTGACCAAAATAAGGGCCTGTGAAACAGTCAGCTTGGAGAAAATGGTATGATATACTGTAGCTAGTTAAATTGATTTTTGTAGGGAATCTTCAGGCAGCCCACAGGTGGGGATTAAGGCAATGGTGAAACATGGGAGCAACACAAATTACCTTGAGAATATACAGGCCAGTAGAAATAGCAATTATGCAAACAGTCCATCCACTTAAACACTAACATACTCATATAAAAGGAGAGAGATTTTGGATATTTTCTCCCTCATTTACTAAAATGGTTGTTGACAATTATAGGTAGATCTATGATTCACTTCATTTATTAATATTTACCTCTCTCAACATACTAGACTCTAGTGAGAAAAAGATAAACAATATGTTGTTCCTGCTTTCCAAAGAATTAACAAAAATAGCAGAAAAGCAAGTGTCCTACAATATTAGTGTAATATATGTCATAGTGTTGTAAATAAAGGAGTGAAGAAATGCAGAGGAGGGAGTAATTTGGCTAGCAAATAGAAGAGAGAAAAATGCATAAAGCCTTCACTTGAGGGAAAATTTGAGCTGATTTTGAGAATAAGCTGAATTTTCTAGGCAAGAAAGTGATGAGAGGGGAAGCCGGGATGGCTCAGCATGTTAAGCTCTCACTTTGCAGCCCTGGGGTCCAAGGATTGTATCCTGGTCCTGGCCCATGTGGACCCATATGTTAAACTGGGGTGTAGCCCCCAGTTCAGTTCTTGCATGGACGAACTTCCCACGGGGGTGGCCCCAACCCGGTTCCTGCCCTGCGCAGCCCCCCGCCCACCTGTGTGGAATAAAACTATGTCAAAAACTGATGACGTACAACTATGGAGACTGTCTATCTCTGTCGCTCTCTGACAAAAACAAGAAAATAAATCTTAAAAAAAAAAAAAAAATGAAGTGATGAAAGGGGCATTTCAAAAACAGTGGAAGTCTGTACATTGAAAAAGGCAGAGAGCTTGGAATCAGGGTGAAAGGGTAAGAGAAGATGCTAATAAGACAGCCTGAATACCATACCAAAAAAAAAAAAAAAAATCTAAAAGCTTTCTTTGAAGCTCTGAGTAGTTGTTCAAGATGTCTGAACATGGAAGAACCATTAAACTAAACTATTGGCCAGAAAGATTATCATAAGACTTTTCCATTTAGTCACATTTAAAACTGAAACAAATGACATTGTAATAAATGTTATATGATGTTTTAAAAACATTTTCATTGAGTTATATTTTAATCAGTGGGGACAGTGGAGGAATCCTAACCAATTACTTTAGGCTTTTCACGTTGTGGGTGCTTATACTCAGATAACAAAGCTATTCATATTTTTTAAACTCATCGATTTTGTTACCATAATTCTTAAAATTGGATTTCTGTTTAAGAAGCTTTTGTGTATAAGAATTCCATACACCCTATATTTATAAAATTATAAGAGGGACTGGAGTTTAATAATATAATCATAATTATTTTCAGAGTTGTTTGGAATATATTAATTTTATCTTCAAATTCAATATTATTCTTTACATAACAGATTTGTTTCCTGTTAGTCTCTTTGTTTCCTCTTATGAGCAGATTAGAATCTCAAAGTACTTCACTGTAGCTGGATGCAAATAAAAGAAGCTTTCTCTAAGTTTTAATTTTTAGAAAAACAATACAAACTCTCCACTCCTTTTGGAAAGGGAGAATTTAGGAAATAGAAAAGAGAAAGAAAGAAAGCTCTACAGAATGATATTCTGCGGCACCCTGCTGTGTAAGTTAAATCCTATAGCTGCTCAAAATAGGAAGTATATGGAAGCACTGTATTGTGTAACGAGAGGAGAGCTCTCAATTATGTTTTTGGACTAACTTGCTCCAATGATGCCCTACCTAGAAAGTTATCTGGGGGCATGAGCTAAAGAAAAATGTACCTTAAGGTTGGA
>PVKE010040969.1:0-14369 GCA_004027555.1 Craseonycteris thonglongyai | reverse complement strand
AGGTCCTAGGATCCAGTCCTAGTCCCGTCCCCGCCCCCGCCCCATGTGGACCCATATGCTGAACTGTGGTGTGCTTCCCATGGTGGTGAGGGTGGGGGCAGTTTGGTTCCTACTGGGGCGAGCTTCCATGTAGAAGGCTCCTGGTTTGGTCCCCAGCTTGAGAGGGTGTACCTCCCATGTGGGAGGCCCCAGGCCTATTCCCACCTCCCTGGGCTCTGCGCCCACCTGTGTGGAATGAAACTATGTCGAAAAACTAATGAGATATACAACTATGGAGACTGCTCTGGGCCCTCCCCCTTGTCTCTGTCTCTGTCTCTGTCAAATACAATAAAATACATCTTTAAAAAAATCATTCAAGAATCATGAATATTTATTGGACCTGACCTCAGCTTTCTTAAAGAATTTCATTCTCATCACATTAGATCAAGGGAGTAGATGCTATTAACATAGCTTCTCACTAGTGATGTGTACTTTGCTCACTTGACTTGGTGTTGATCAGAGTTTTTCCATGAGAAGTTATTCTTCCCATACTTATGGGTAGAAACTTAAGCCCCACCTCTTTGAGAAAGGTGTAGTTACATGTATCCCTTGGAATTCTTATGAAAAACTTATTTCTCTATTCTTCTATTTAATTATTTGGTCACTTATTTATCTCAGTATGGATTCATAAATGTCCTTTTCATATTTTAGGTTATAATCCAATACGATGTACTTGGTTTAATGACTGAAATAATTCCAGCCTTGGCCATTGGGAGTCTCTTTCAGTTGACTTCTGTGTTCCCATGTCATAATCCCATTGTTTTAGTTTTGAGCACTTTTATTTTTTTTTGTTGCTACTTGGCATCAAAACATGTTCCATTTGCATCTTGCATATACCCTACACCAGCCCTGGGACCAACGATTTCTCCAAAGAACTCTGGTTTCTTTTCTTTGAGAATGTTGTGTTACACACCAACATTTCGGTGCTGGGTGAGTTCATTTATTTTTATTACATTAAATTTTCATATTTTTATTCCTTTTAATTTTTTTGGTTTTTATTTGCTGTTGTCTTTCTAACTTCTTAAGATAGATAGATGCTATATTTTAAATACCATTCAGTTTTAAATGTTTTCTCATTTTTACTTCCATATATTATTTTGATACATATGACTTAATGTCCAAATGCTGGAGCATTTTCAAGTCATATTTTTCTGTTACTGATTTCCAGTTTAGTTCTTTCGTGGTCAGAGAATATACTTTAATAACTTACAGTGCTTCAAGTTTGTTAAGACATGTTTTGTGAGTCACACACATTTGATCTAGCTCACCTTATATACCTATATTCTTGAAGACTATGTACTATATGATTGTTGGGTACAGTGTTCCAAATATGCCATTTAGGACAGTTTGTTAATGTGCTTTTTGGGTGTTTTATATCTTTACTAATTTTCTTTGTTGAGATTTTTATATCAGCTAGTGACAGAGATATATTAGAGTCTATCATTTTGAAATTGGATTTGTCTAGTTCCCTTTCTGGTTACTGGTATGTTGATGTAGTTTGAAGAACTGTGATTAGGTGCATACACAGTTGAACTTTTATATCTTCCAGGTGGTTTCACCCTATTGTCATCACAAAACACTCCTTTTTTTTTATCTCAAGTAGTGCTCCTTGCCCGAATGGAAGCTTTCATGCTATTAGAGCTGCAGCACCTTTCTGCTTTTGTTTGGTTAGGATCTTGATGATTTTCCAAGTTACACCTTTGCTCTCCTTTCACTCGTGAATGTACTTTGTTCTTCTGCTTAAGGATGCACATCATAGGCAATCTGTACTGATTTTCCTCCAGTCTGATACATTTTTCTTTTAAATGGGGTGTCTATTCCATTGACATTTACATATTAGGGATATGTGTAGTTGGTAATAGTGGTTCCCAAACTTTTTCTACTTGTGTGCTCTCTTTATACCCATTTCTATAAATTGTACCCCTTGTTTTTAAAACAGCTGTTTTTAAATACTGACACTTTTTGTTCAGTGCCTATCTTATTGTAACATAGTAGAAATAAGGTAACACGTTAAGAAAAGAATTACTACACTAAAAGTACAAACCACAGATTTAATTTTATGATACTCAGTTAAATATTGATGATAATGTGATCAAGTACTTAACAATCTTTTAATTTATTAATAATATTTATTTGTGTTATCTGAAAAGTCTGTAATAATTCTTATGCAGATGACTACCTGACTGAGGCTTTGTTAGTGAGATCATGGAGCTTGCTTTGATGCATGTAGTTTCTTGAAATCAGACTCAAAAGACTCAAGAGAGATTCTGAAATCCAGGCTTGCATTAGGCTTGTTGCAGTACTTTTTTTATGAAGGTGTAGGAAGAAAGAGCTCTCTCCATTAGTTCAGTATTAGTAAATGTTAAGAGGTATTTGAATGCATCCTCACTGAGCATTTCATATTCCTCACTGACACCTACCCAGAAGGTAATAAGATCCTTGTTTTTGAAATCAGAATTTAAAGAAGAATTGGTTGAAAGTTCAATTAACTGCTCTTTTTCATTGATTGATGGTTTAGCTTCTTTGAAGAATTCTGCATTGAAGAAATCTGCAATCTTTTCTTTTTCACATTGAAGGAAGTGTGTATGAAAGGACACTTGAAGACCTCTCAAGTGACTTATAATATTCTCTTTCACGTTTTGGGATAGGTGCAAGTCATTTCCAGATAAGAAGTTGGGCAGAGTTTCAAAAACTTCCGACTGACCTCTTTCAATACACGCTTTACAAAAATCCCATTTTTTTAAACCTTGACTCCATTTTGTTGGTTACTTTGAACATAGTGATTGAGCTGTTTTGAAGTCCCAACTTGAGTTTGTTCATATCTAGAAAAATATCTGATCAATATGTAAGACGTTGGCTCCAATCACTGTCCTGAAACTTTGGAGCAAAGGGGAAAAATGGTCTTCAAAAAGTACCTGGACTTCATGTCTAAGTTCAAACATCCTTGTAAGTACTTTGCCATGAGCTAGCCCCTTTACCTCTGTCTGCAAAAGCAATGTGCTGTGAATACTGTTCATTTCTTCACATGACACTTTAAGCAATCTGGAGTTTCGTGGTTGTGACTTCATAAAATTTACAACTTTTACAGCTTCATCCAGAACATTTTTCAGTTCACTAGGAAGAGGCTTGGATATAACACTTAGTCTAAGAATGCAGCAGTGACTCCATGGTACATGGGGAGCTACTCCTTTAATTCAGCAGCATGGGCCCATAAAACAACCTGACATATGCATTCCTCTATCAGTGCACACCCACGACAATTCAACCAGCCAATGTTCTTTCCAATGAAGTAACCAATGAGTGCCTTTGCCTGCGGTATGCTCTGTCAATGGGTAACAAAGTAACAGGTTTTCTTCCATTTCATTTCCTACCAAGTACCCTGCAATGACAAGCAAATTAGATCAATCAGCAGCATCTGCACTTTCATCAACCTGGATGGAAAAGATTTACTTTTTCTAATTCTATCTGCTACTACAGATGCAACACGGTCAGACATTTCCTGAATTCATTGAGACATTGTAGTGTTTGAAAAAGAGATTGTATTGATTTCATGAACAAGTTCTTCAGCAAACATAGAAAAAATGGTATCCTTAAGATAAGAAGAAATTAAATCTTCAGCTCTGGTGCAGGTTTTACCACATTTAGATATGCATTAAGCAGTATGGTATGAAGCCTCAACTGTATTCTTGTTGCCTTTCTGTTCTGACATGTATGAAGTAAGAGTTGGATGCTTTACTAAGTGCCCAAAACAATGTGTTTCTTTGTTTCTATACATAGGATAATTCTAAATGCATGAGTAAAGAGGGTTTCATGCAACCGTTGGGTAATATTTCCCCCCACAGAACACACAAGGGCTTAGGACAGTCGTTGTCCCCTACAAATGAAAACCCATATTTCATACACTCTTCAGAGTATTTTCTTCTCTCCTGCATTGTATCTGAGGCATGCAGCTTTGTACTGTTTCCCAGTGTGGGTGTATTGGGAGCTGCAGACATGTGTTGAGAAGTACTTGGTGACGGGTTACAATCCACATTAAGTTTTGGTTTTGTAATCGTTTCTGTTTTCAACCACTGACCCATAACTGGCATGCTTCAAATCACTGACAATAATAACTGAAACTATGTTAACCATTAAATAAAAGAACTATCTTAAAAGAATCATGATTAAATACAACACACATACTGTTACTCACTCGATAGCTAAACTGATCAAACAGTCTGGCTACAGATGCATTTATATGTTTGGGAAAGTTCTAGAAACGTCACAAATGGACGGTTGTGAAACCATGCGATGTAATGATTGGTGAAGAGCGGTTTGGGGGAAGAGTTCATAGCCACGCCCTCACTGATCATCATTGGCTAACGGGATCTAACTTTGAAGTGTCTCCACTAATGGTGGTTCAAACTTAACATTTGTTGTTCCATAATTAATGTCTTACACTTCTTTACTTTGTTTTTTCACCATTACTGATTATTTTTTGCATACCCCCAAATGGCCCAGCATGTACCCCCGGGGGGTACACGTACCACTGCTTGGGAATCGATGCCTTAGAGCGACCTTGTCCAACATGCAGCCCCGGACAACTTTGAACATGGCCCAGCACAAATTACTAAACTTTCTTTAAACATTGTGAGACTTTTTGCAATGGCTTTGTTTTCCCCTCCTCATCACCTATTGTTACTGTTAGGTATTTTCTGTGTGGCCCAAGACAATCCTGCATCCTCTAGTGTTGATCAGGGAAGACAAAATGTTGGACACCCCTGCCCTAGAGGAAGGCCAGTATCAGCAGATAGTCATTCCCAGGCCTCAGACTTTAAACTGAGTGATGGGCTCCCAGGATTGGGGAGGTGGTGGTGAGTGCCCCCCAATACAAGGAGATCCTGGTGTCTGCCTTTGGGTTGTTCTAACAAAATACCACACCCTGGGTGACTTATAAACAATAGAACTTTATTGCTCACAAGTCTTGAGACTGAGAATCTGAGATCAGGGGGCCAGCGTGGTCTGGTGAGGGTCCCCTTGGGAGTCACAGACTTATCCTCACTTGAGGGAAGGGGCTGGGAAGCCGTGTGGGGTCTCCTATATGGGCACTCATTTCATTCGTGAAGGCTGCACTCTCATGGCCCAATTGCCTCCCAAAGGCCCCACCTATAATATCATCCCCTTTGAAGGTTAGGGTTTCAACCTATTTTATGGGATGTGTTTTCAAGTGAGAAACATTTTCTGTGACCAAAATCATTTGGAATCACTGGGCGTTTACTTTAGACAGTGAATGTTAGACATCAGTGTGGTTGGTCCGCATCCATGCTGGAGTGTGGGGGAGGGAAATCCCCTCGCTCTTCTCTCTGTTTCCAGGATGGAGGGAGTTCAAGAAGGAGGAGCCGGCCAACAAGCCTGCCTCATAGAACAAGGAGGGATAGACTGCAGAGACATCCATTTGCTCACGCAAGTTAGGATCCTTTCTTCATCTCCTCTCTACTCTTTGTCTCCCGCTTACCAACGTTGCCCCTTTGTGCTGGACACATTATATAGCCTGAAATATTAAACACATCCATTTGAAACAATATTTTGATTTCTAATAACTGATAAGGAGAAGGGAAATGAGGTCCCCCTCTGGCCAGAGAGAGGCCAGTCTTTAGTTTCCACCGGAGAAAGATAAGCTCAGTCGATTTGTGGAGCTGGTGTCAAAATTAAATTATTTCTCCAGAAGCTTATATATGTAGGTAAAAATCCAACTCCCCTTTCTTGAAGATGTGCTATTACTATCTTTCCTTTGTCTCTGGTTTGTGGCACAGGCCAGGACCTCAATTAATCTCTGCTCTTGGTCCTCTTGGTTTATTTCTGTCTCATCCCTGTCTTGCTCGCCAACCCCTTTCTAAAACACAAATTGGCTTCCACAACAGACAACTAAAAATTCATTTCAAGCTCAAATATGAGTAGAACTCATTTCAAGAACCACATCTTAATATGTCCACAGGCTGCAGAGAGCAGGGCTGTATTAATACCTGGACCCCTGACACTGTTCTGTCCAAACGCCTTGAGCCCTGTTGCTAGAAATACAATTCTCTTTCCCCTTGGATTTGTGGGGATTGCCCGGCCTACCCAGCTGCCCCTCTGACCCAGCAACTCTGACCAGCCCACAGACCAGCAGGCTAGGAGCAGGCATGACCCTCCTGGGTGTCGTACGCTGCTATGCCACAGGTGGTAGCCAGCCATCTAGCTTAAGGAGCACAGGACAATGGAGAGCCAAAGAGCTGGCTTCTTTGTCGTTCAGCTCGAGGAAAATGCATGTTCCTGTAGGTAGTGTGCAGAGCTAGAGGCAGGCTCTTTGGAGGTAGTCAGCCCTTACTCTGGGCGATTTAGGCTGGTTTCACCACAGAGCACACAAGTGTCCTTGGACCCAGGCTCCCCTGAGCGCTATAGTCCTGTCATCTGGGGTGGGCAGGCCCATCTGTGGTATATACACTGTATACACCACACAGTGTATATACAGGAGGGGCCCAGGAATAACTATACACCATCTCCTCTCAAATACATGAGCCGTTGCCCCTTCGCAAGGAGCCTGGGAGCTCCACTCTTGGCTAGTTATTCCTTTTGATCTCATGGGCTTCTTAATCATAGAGTCCTCTCTGAAAGCCTAAGATAGAAAATATTCCTGAGCTGTTTCCTCACTTCTGAAATGAGGATTCCTCATTTAGACTGGGTGAGGATTAAGTACTTAATACATAAAAAGAATAGCAGTTGGAACAGAATAATGGATAGCCATTATTGCTATTAATATTACCAGGGAAGGTACAAAATGGGTATCTGATTTTCCTCCTGATCATTACTAAACAGTCCACCAGGTAGATAACCCAAGGCTTACAGTTCCCAAGCCATTCTGATCATGAAAAAGCTAGATGCAGGGAGGAAGGGTGACTAAATAATAAGGGAGCCTCCCTTCCATCCTGAAGGGGGACTTTGATGCCCCTGTTGTCTGGAGAAGAGTGCCTACATGGTAACGTGGACTTGCCTAAGAATCTTATTTGACTGATGAGCACAAATGACCAACTGGTTGACCTGAATTTCAATGGCCCCTGCAGACCAACCTCAGCCATTTCTGCAGGGTGGCTGCGGCTTGGTCTTGCTTGGGGTGGTCCTTTATGATGTAGCACAAGACCTCCGTCTGCTCGTTCTGCTCCAAGGCCTCTGGATGGAATCATAGCCATTAAAAAGCCGTTTTATAAAAGGAGATATTTTATTGTTGGAGAAAAGGAGAGAGAGAGAGGAGAGGAGAGGGCCCAGAGCAGCCTCCATAGTTGTACATCATTAGTTGTGACATGGTTTCATTCCACACAGGTGGATGTGGGGGCCGCTTGGGGCAGGAACTGAACTGGGGGCTTCCCGCATGGGAGGTGAGAACCTTTGCCACCATCCAGGCAGTTACCAGTTGCACAGCAGTTCAGCATGTGGTTTTGCACAGGTTGGAGCTGGGATTGGATTCCTGGACCTCGGGGTTGCAAGGAAAGCACTCAACCTGCTGAGCTATCCCAGAATCCCTGAAAAGCCATTTTTAAGGGTTCGGCAGAGGTCTCCTTAATAAAGTGGAATGAAACAGAATGACATGCTACCACCTCCAGGTGTGTCTGCAGTGAGGTGGGGCTTCCTACCCTGCCCCCACCTGAAACACAAAATACCGCAGATCTCACCAGCCAGGCCTCCTCTCACGGTTTCCAGAGCTAGTCTGCCCTGGGCTCCTGGCTTCAATGTTGCCCAGCCAGGCATGTGCTAGCTGGCTTCAAAGGTCTGCTGGGCACCCAGGGCATGTGTGCAGGACAGGAAAGTGAGGGGGCAGGCATAAGCAGGTGATGGGTTCCCTACTTACCCCCCCTTTTTTTAATTAAAGATTTATTGTTTGAGAGAAGAGAGAGAGAGAGAGAGGAGGGAGGGCTCAGAACAGTCTTCATAGATCTACATTATCAGTTGTGACATGGTTTCATTTCACACAGGTGGATGTGGGGCCACATGGGTAGGAACCCCCCCGGGGGCCTCTCACATGGGAGGCGAGAACCCTCCCGCTGAGCCATCCCGGTCGTTACCAGTTGCACTGTAGTTCTGCACATGGGCCTGCACGGGCCTGGGCCGGGACCCGATCCCCAGACCTCGTGCCCAAAAGGCAAGTGCTCAGCCCTTCGAGCTCTCCGGGCATCCCTGCACTTGGCCTTTCTGACAGCTTTTGCAGAGACCTGAGATCTCATGTAACCAGGGAGAGAAGATAGGCATTTCCCTCCTCTTCCCCCCGCTCTCCAGTTTTATTTTGGGAAAAATGAGGATCAGCAAGGTGAAGTGACTTACCTCAGGCCACTGGTTGGGTTCTGACTGATGCAACCCATTAACAGGACAACGTCCATTTCCTGCACATCAGCCCCATCTACCCAAGCTCAGGGTGAGTACCTCACTGGGGGACCCAGGGACTTGGCCGGTACTTGCTTGTTGATTGAAATATTTCAGCTTTGCCATTTTCTTATGTTTTCTAATTTTAGATTTTGCTGTTGAGTGAAAGAGAAGAGGCCATGCATTGGGATCTGAAGACTGAGTTTTACTGGAAATTGAAAAACGTGAAGTTTTGCTTTACCTTTTTTCATCCAAGGCAGGCTCTGGAGAGGCCTAGAAGATTCTAGAACAGGTTGAACCTCATTCTGTGCTATTCTGTGGGGCCTAGCTCCTTGCTCCTCTACATTTACCTGCGAGGTTATGTCCCAGGGTATAAGAGGTCAGGGAAGCCCACACAAGAGGGTCAGCGTGGTGGGGAAAGGAGGAGGGCAGAGCCCAGGAGAATGGAGGACCGCGACTCGTCTGTCTTAAGAAAACTAAGATGCTAAAATTGAGCCCAATAAGGAAACATTGTAGAGTATCCTGGCTGAACCCCTGATGCATGTCTGTATGGCCTTCACGTGCGAGCCACAGGATCAGGGTTTCTGTCAGAATTGCCTGCCTTAGAAGAATCCTCTTCACCAGTTTTCAGAGTCACATACACTCCTGCCCATTCTAGCATGATCTGTTGGCCTACAGTTACCACGTCCCATTTTGCCTTTCCATTTCTCCCCTCTACCTCCTTAGAGCTTATCTTGAGAGTTGTCATCACCCTGGAGCTAAAAGGGAGGGAGTGGACGTGGTCTTTGAGGAAGAGTTGTCCTCGCTCACTGTGTCTATGGTCCTTGCTCACGTTAGGCTGTGAGGCACGAGGACGCAAGTCTCACTCACGTCAAGGACAGGAGACTGAATTGTTATGTTGCCCATGGCAACTGATGCTGAGGTTCTCTGGCTCATTGGTGCCTTGTGTACTTCCTTTGGGGTCTGAGAGTCTGCAAGTCCCCCCCGCCCCCACCTCACAGGAAGCAGGATTTTTTTTTTCCTGGCAATATTCGTACACACTTTTGCGTGCGTGCATGCAGTCACTTTCCGAGCCTTGGCTGACATATGAATATGTATTCTCAGCTGTTGATGTTGGGGGAGCTTCTGGATCACTTCCTGGGAATCTGAGCCTCAGGAATTCAGTTCTGGATCTCCAGGTTAATGAAGAAACTGAAGAACAACTGTGGAAATAACAATCCTCCCTTGCAGTTGGAGCCATGTTGGAGACGTAGTTTTATTTTCAGCTAGCTGTGGGCAAGTCACATATGCTGATGAGCCTCCCTTTCCTTATCTATTTATTGTGCCCAAATACGAATCTTGCAAGGTTACTGTGAGGATTACAGGGCATTAAGTAGGATAATGGCTGTGGAAATGTCTACAGTGACTGATAAAAATGTTTTTATGAAGACTTGGGGTACCTTTTGTGTGAACCGTGCTAGGCATTCCTGGAGAATCTACAAAAGAAACAGAAATTGTAGTAAAATACACATAATGTGAAGTTTACCATCTTAACCATTTTTAATTGTGCAGCTCAGTAGCGTTAAGTATAGTCACACTGTTGTACAACCAATCTCCAGAATTCTTTTATCTTGCAGAACTAAAACTCTATACCTGCTAAACAACAACTTTCCCCTTCTCTCTCCCCTAACCCCTGGCAAGCCTATTTTCTATTTCTATGAATCCAACTACTCCAGGTACCTCAGCTAAGTGGAATTATACAATATTTACCTATTTTTGGTGATTGGCTATTTTGCTTAGCAGAATATCCTCAAGGTTCATCTATGTGGTAGCAGGTGTTGGAATTCCCTTCCTTTTTAAGTCTAGGTAATATTCCAAGAGCAAGGACCCTTTAACAATGTCTGGATAACATAAAAAACAACATATATGCAGATCCATGAAAAATAACAAGCATTCTGTCACCCAAGAGACCTGATATTCAACAATAGAGTGAGGGGACAATCCTACAGGGTTTCCAGGAGGCCCCTGCCCCCCTCAGCCTGGCTCTGTGTCTTAGGACCGAGCATTCCTGATGGATGGCATCTGGGTCATGCTAACTGCTTATATTCCTCAGAACCCTGTGGGTCAGGACAGCAGTTATCAAACAAACGGGACCAGAGAGTGCTGCACAATTTGAATTTGCTCCTGGGTAGGCCGACCAGATGTCCTGTTTTAAACAGGAGAGAAAACAGTGGTGCTGTCCTGTTTTAATCAGGACATATGCTCAGCCTACTGACACCTTGAATTTAGCTCCATGAGACTAGGCTGACCCTATGTCCCATTTGAAACAAGACAGTACCGTTGTTTTCTGTCCTGTTTAAAACGGGACGTCTGGTCAGCCTACTCCTGGGTCTCCAAGGGGGAGGGACCATAGGGGTTGGGGACAGCCAAGAGAACAGCAGGTACCCCGGCTGAAGAGCTGGAGAGGAGAAGGTGGTGGTAAAAAGTGTCCTTCACAGTCTGACATTTGTGACTTATTTCCATTTTGTCGATGAAGGGGGTGCTTATAAAACATTGAACTCAGTCCGTGTGGGCTTAGTCAACCAGCCACAGGGGTAAAGTTGGCCTGTTTACCTTTACACATTCCCGGTGGATTAGAGAACACATGCATACATCCCGTTCTTTAGTTCAATTATCTGGCTTCCAGGAACTGGGCTCTTGGTAGTCTCAGAGGCTGACCCAACACATTAGCACTCCTCCTCCTGTGGGCAGAGGCGGAAGGCCTCCCTCATAGGGACCAGTGCAGAAATCTGAAGAAAGAAGCATAGTGCCCTCCAGTCTCCAATTCCAAGTACAGTAGACTCTCAGTTCACCAGCACCCATGGGGACTGGTAGACGCTGGTTGCTTGAGTTCCTGTTAACTGAGAGTCTACTGTCGTTAGTGAATGCCCACCTCATTTCCTGCTAGCAGTAACAGGGTTTGTTCTCTGAGTTACATTGCTAGTGATAGGAATTTGTTCTTATGGTGTCACCCATTCTTTCTTAAGTTAACAGCATACCTTTGAGATAGGTATTTAGGATCCACCTATGACTGGATTTAAGTGTTTTGGTTTATTTATTTGTTTTAGTCAAAATCAGGTGTGCCATTGCAGGGTTACTGCTATCTGTTAGGTATTTATCATTCAGTGTCTCTAAGTCATTGTTATTCATTAGTAGATGTAAAAGCAGTATTGCTTTGACTCCTCCTTGGTCTAGGTCTCCAGCAGTAAGCGAAATCAGCTAAGCCAGGGGCCTTCAACCCCTAGGCTATGGACTGCTACTGGATCATAGTCAGCTGAGAACCACGCTGCATAGTAGGAAGTGAGCGGGTAGCCCAGTGAGCAGAGCTTCATCTGTATTTACAGTCATTTCCCATCGATCGCATTAGTGCCTGAGCTCCGCCTCCTGTCATTAGATTCTCATAGGAGCATGAACCCTATTGTGAACATGTGCATTGCTCCCCCCCGCCCATCTGTGGAAAGATTGTCTTCCACCAAACTGTACCCTGGTGCCAAAAAAGGTTGGGGACCACTGAGTTAAGTGATAAGATGGAGGGTAGGAGAAACCGGGGTAACTGGTCCACAGGGAGCCAAGATCAGATGCCATCTGTTTCGTTGACTTAGTGAACATCACTGTCTGGTCTGGGAGTGGGATATGTCGGAAAATTCTTCTTGGACACTAAACTAGTATTTTATAGTGCTCAAGTTATAAATTTAAACATTCAGAGAGTGAACGGTTTAGACACATTTACTTCAAGAAAAGTGTGTGGCAAAAGTGGTGTCTGTCTGAAGTCTGAGCCAGGTGGTGCTAGTGACAGCTACTGGTAAAACTAGGTTGAATGAGTGAACTGGCAACTGGGTTGCCAATAGTAACCTGTCTGGTGGACAAAGAAGGGAATCCACTAGCCAGCACAATCCTGCCCAGCTTGGTTTGAATTTTGGTTCAGGGGCCATTTCTACCCAGGTGATAACGGCTAGCCCCAAACAGAAGTGGAGAGAAGCCATAACTAAGATAAACGAAGTAAGGTAATTCTCAGCTCTGCCTCCTTCTATGCTTCCCCCCTAAGCCTTGGTGACCTGAAATCTCAATGTAGCTAGAGTTGACATTAGCTCCAGGTAGGCACTCTGGCTGTGGAGCTGAAGACAGGGAAAGCTGGCGTAAGTCAAGGTTAACTCACCTAAAAAAGAACTAGAGCTACTGAATAAACAATGGTTGTTTTTCTTGGGGTTCTCAATAATATGCATGATGTACCTTGGTGCTGTATTTTTTTTTTTACCTTTGCTCTACTTTATTAGGTAATTACTCATTAATTATGAATCAAGGACTGTAATATTTTAATAAAATATTAAATAGATGAAAATTGAGCTGATTATAAGCTTGATTTTATCTTTCTCATGAATAGTTGTGGTAGATTAAGAAATAGTATTTGGTCTTTGTTCTGGGTTTCTGACACAGAGCTCCTAAAACCCTTAGACCTTCCTGAGTGATAGGAGTGTTTTTGTTATTACTGAGCCCCTGTTACCTTATGCGAATGAGTGGCTCTTGGTGGGCCTCTAGAGAGCTTCAGCTGGGACTGGTCACCAGAGAACCAACCATGTGATGAGCAGGTTGGAATTTTCAGCTCCATTCCTTAACCTAGCAGGGCGGAAAAGCTGGAGATTGTCAATCAGGAATCGTCAATGATTTAATCAATCATTCCTACAAAATGGAACCTCCATGACCACCTTTAAGCAATGGGGTTTAGGGAGCTTCTGAGTTGGTGAACACTTTTTAGGTCCTGGGAGGATGTACCCAAAGAGGGATGGAAGTTTCTGTGTTCCTCTCCCATTATACCATGCCTTGTGCATTGCTTTTGCTTGGTTCTCCCTGAGGTGTAGCCTTTGTAATAAACCAGTAATAGTAAGTAAAGTGCTTTCCTGAGTTCTACGAGTTGTTCCAGCAAATTATCAAAGGAGGGTGCCATGAGCACCCCCAAACTTGTATTCAGTGGGCGCCCCATTTATGACTGATTTCTGAAGTCAGGGCAGTCTTATGGGACTGAGTCCGTAAACTTGTGGAGTCTGAGGCTAAATCCAGGTAGTTGGTGCCAGAATTGAATTGAATTGTAGAGTATCCAGTTGGTGTTGAAGAATCAAAACTGGTTGACAGGGGTGAAAAGAAAAATCCACAGTGGTTTTTTTGAACTGTCACACCATAAATAAAAGCACCCCCAATGGAAGTTACCAGAACTATAAGTTTCATGTCAAAGATCAAAATGAACAACCGGCTGAGGACTTGCTTGGTAAAGCATGCCTTATAACTGACAGCAGATACTACAGGTGACTTGGGAAGAGTAGCTGGAGAACAGAATCAGAGCAGGGCTAGAAAGGAAATGAGTCATTGGTAGAAGATACTTGCCTGCTGTCAAATGAACTCAAAAAGAGTCTTGAGGTTTGGGCTAGAAATAAATGGTAAATATTTATTCAAGGGTTTTAGGGCTTGCAAACCAGAAACACAACGAGGCAAAATCTCAGAAGTGTTTCAAAGGAGAAAGAAAAGTAAAAAGTGTATTCTTGAGAATAAGCTGTCTTGCATTCTTAGCTTCTAGGATTGGTCCGGAATGGTTATCGGTCAGCTTTCAGGGGTCCTGGATGATGAATGCCAGGTGATCAGGAGGTCTGGTCATGTCCAGTGGTCCAGATCATGGATGTCAGGTGGTCTGAACCCATGCATCCTTCAGGAGGTAATCAGGGGGTAGCAGGAGGTCTGGTGTATATCCAGGCATTGACTCAAGATGGGGAAGTTCAAAAGTTTAAGTTCCCAGGCTAGTTAAATGAAGAATAGAATTGTTTCCTCATGCCTCAATCTACTTGATTTTAGTAATTTAGCAGCTTGACTGTAGGAACTCCATTTTATTTCTTCACTTTATTCCTCACTGGATATAACCCATCAAGGATGACCATCTAGAGCAGGGATTCCCAACC
>PVKE010040968.1:0-14370 GCA_004027555.1 Craseonycteris thonglongyai | reverse complement strand
ATATAAGGTGATGGAAGGGGAACTGATACTGAGTGATGGGCACATAATACGATGCATGAATGATGTGAGGTGGACTTGTACATCTGTAAACTGTCTAATTGTTACCAACCAATGTAACCTCATCAAATTTAACAATAAAATAAAAAAATAAAATAAAAAAAAAATAAAAAATAAAAAAAAAAGAGAAAAGTTATTATATACTAATTATTTATTACTTGTTGGAACTGACACATTAATTTGTTTAGGTCTAGTTGATAACATGGTTGTTGTGTCTATAAGTATTTGAATTTTTGCACATATTATTACTTATGGGATATTTATATCTCTAAGTTATAATAAGAATTTATAGGAGATATACAAGGAATAAGTAAAAATAACTGTTTAAATCAAGGGACATGAGATCTCACCCAGAATTTGACCTAATTTGCCATGTAACCTTGGACAACTTAGTTATTAAATATTGTTGTTTTATTTACTTTGTCGATATAACAAAAAGTTTGTTCTTAAATTATAGCCAAGATTTATTTCATAGATCAAAACATAGATTAAAATCAAAGTTCTTTTCATGTAAATCTCAGGTTGGACATAACAAAATTACCTTAGGAAATTAACCCTTATATTCTTAATTTGAAATACAGCTTGTTAACTTTTAAGTAGATAATATATTTTAAGATTGTGCTGTTCCTTTAACATGTTTTACATGGGAGTCAAGTCTTTTTATTTTCCCCCACAAATTAAGAGACATTTTAGGATGTCAAATCATATGCCATCACCATGAACAGTTGTGATACAATGAGTCAAAGGGCCTTAGTTCAGACCAGTACTACAAACACAGGCAAGGCCATTCATTAGATTTATGGTAAAAGTACAATGACCAGGATTTAGATTCTTCAAGAACCATAGTTGTTTGAACAAGATTTATTCAATATTTAACTTTAATTTTATTTTATTCTGTCTTTCTCTTTCGTTAGTTTTTCAAGCTTAATTTAATCTTGCTTCAAGATATAATCATCAATAATAATCTGCAATACTGATTATTTTCTTAAATATCCATTTTATAACACTCTGCTCATTTTACTCAATGATAATAATAAACACAGTGAAAATAGTGGTTTCTGATTTCAGTTTCAGAGTGATGGAAATATAAAAATGAATGACAAAAGACTGGACAAACTTCACGTGATTCTATTAATAAAATACAG
Organism: Craseonycteris thonglongyai; assembly: GCA_004027555.1. Lineage (NCBI taxonomy): Eukaryota > Metazoa > Chordata > Mammalia > Chiroptera > Craseonycteridae > Craseonycteris > Craseonycteris thonglongyai. Next base: position 13,168 of record PVKE010040968.1, on the reverse strand, counting down.
TGTAAATTTATTTTTATCCCAAAACACATTTTGGAACAACGATAGCAAAAATTACTGGAAAATATATGCAGGCTGTTCAGAAAGTATACAGCCATGTAACTGTTCTTGTTATGTTGACAATGGTTGATTGTTTTTCCCGACAGCCCTTGTATTTCCCTTCTATAGTTCAAACTCCAACAGTTACACTCTAACAGCCACAAGTAAACCTAATGCCCAGATTTTTATTATTCACCAGGAGTAATCAGAGTTCTTTGTAAAATTTATTGATTTCATTGCTAGCTAGAGCAAGAGGATAAAAAGATAGGGGCATATCAAAGAGATGTTAAGAGATAACCTAATAGAATTCCCCATCCAACATTGAAATACTATGAGTAACAAAATAAATAATGACAATGCTGGATTATAACCAGAAATAAAACAAACATCTAGGAGTTCACACTGATAAAGAAATAAATAAAGAAATAGAAAGAAAAGAAAGAATAAAGAAGGGAAAGAAAGGGAGGAAGAGAAGCAGGGAAGAAAGAGGGATAGCTCCTAAAAGAAGAGTTCTAATGGAAAATGTAGGAAGAATGATGACTACAAAATCACTGTAGGATATCCCAGAAGTAATTGTCACAGGCTATATCCACCAATAAATGCAGAAATTAGTGGACAAATGATGAAGTTAAATGGGATATATGATAGATACATTATTCCAAAGAGAAAATTATGAACTATATTGCAAAGAAAAAAAGAGTATGAGTGTAAATTTATAGTATAGAATCCTGAAAGACACAATCCTTACCAAGTGCTCAAGGCTAATATTACATATTGATAATACCATACCTTATAATTCCTGACTTATTCACAGAGGAGCATATATTCTCTGTGGTACTTTCTCAATCTCATCATGAGAAAAATATCAGACAAACAAAACAAATATTCTAGAAATAACTGGCCTTCCCCTTGAAGAAGAAAAAAAGGTCAAGGTCATAAAATATGAGAAAACACTGAAGAGCTATCGCAAATTGGAGAAATTGTAATTATGTTGCTAATTGCTGCTGTAACATATCACCACTAATTTAGTAGCTTAAAACAACACAATTTTACTATCTTATGCTTTTGTAGATTTAAACTTTGACATGGTTTTCACTTAATAAAGTATTGGTAGGGATGAGTTCCTTGCTGGAGGTCCTTGACTTTTCTAGCTTTTACAGGCTAAAAGCTTGCAGGTTTGTTCAGTTCTTTGTTTCTTTGTTTTGTTTTTAAGATTTATTTTACTGTTTTGACAGAGAGAGAGGCAAATACAGAGAGTCAGAGAGAAGGGTGAGAGCCCAGAACAGTCTCCATAGATGCGCTTCATTAGTTTTCGACATGGTGTCATTCCACACAGGTGGGCGTGGAGGGGCACTCAGGGCAAGAACTGGGCCAGGGTCCCACATGGGAGGCAAACTCCCATGATCTAAGGGCCAAACCAGGGGCCTCCCACATGGAAGCTCGCCTGGTGAGAACCAAACTGGGGCCTCCTACGTGGGAAGCACACTCCAGTTCAGCATATGGATCCACATGCGACCAGGCCAAGACTCAATCCTCCCACCTGGGGCTGCAAGGAGTGTGCTGTGTACTCTGAGCCACCCCGGCATCCCCATTTCAGGTTTTAAAGTAAGAGCTTAGAGTGTTTTTCATGTGAGAAGGGTTTCCCTGGGCCTCATTGAAAGAATTACCTTGGACCACATATAAAATACACTAACACTAATGAGTTATATATATATATATATCCACACACACAAAAAGACTCAGTACTTTGTAATTTGCGTTGGGCTAACATTCAAAGCCATCCTGGGCCACAGGTTAAACATGCCTCATCTAGAAGCATTTATGTCTATTTCTTATTCCCTAGCAAGACAGCGGACTCTAAGTGGTCATTTTATTAATCAATGTCATTTCAATAAATGTAATTAAAAATCTCAGAATATAAATAAAAATAAAGTGCTGTCATGTTTAGCCCATAGTAGTCTCGAATTTTCTTCTTTAACTTATCTGTGCAGATAACATATCTGTGGGACTGTTTTCAGATGAGGGCAGAAGGTAGTAGGCTACAAACTTATGTACATCCAGGATGAAATCTTACTACCAGTTATTACAATAGACACAGCTAAAAGCCAGGTGGTGAGGAAGTGCTCCTGCTGAGAGGAGAGTTAACAGCAATCAGGACACCATTCAGCAAACTGATTTCTGCATCCTTTCCCATTATTCAATCAGTGGTCATTGCCTCAATTCCCCCTCAATGAAAGTCAACCAAGTGCTTAACCATTTGTTTCCAATTGTTCATAAAATTGATTTATATGCTCTCTACTGATTTCCACGGATTCCATAAAGTCCGGTGAAATTACCCAACAGCATCTCATTCTTCTTCTTCAAAAGAGTCATGTCTCTGTGAGAATCTAATCTTTCACATCTAAACTGTCAAGACAAATCAAGGGTCTGAGATTTTTTCCCTACTTTCCATCTAACAGGTTAGCATGCCATGATTGAATAGAGGCTGATATAAGACCCAAGTCTCTTGGGTCAGAGATGAGGCTCTACATTACTCACAGAACAGCAAGCAGAGTGAGACTCAACATAGGACTCCCACATGGGTGCAATGAAATATAGGCCCAGATAAATCCCTATATATGTGTTACATTAAAAGAGAGGGCTTAGGGGGCATTTATCATTTAGCATACCTATCCTTTGCTTTGAATGGAAGCATTGCATTTACTGCACTAGACAGCAAACTTTGCCCATTCTTTGTTTCATTGGGAAATACTATCACTATATTTCAAGGTTATAGATAACCTATCTTTCGCCTAGAGAAATAATATCACACACACACACACACACACACACACACACACACACACACACATACACGGGACGTCCAAAAAGTATCCAGCCATTTAATACAAAAAAATAGAGAAATTTATGGCTGGATTTTTTTTCAGTCAGCATTTACCATATATATAGCTTTAAAAAGAGAGTCCATAAAAATGGGCAAAGTTGTCTCACTCTTAAGATGTACAGAAATACAAGACAACCATGGGAAATAACCTCTCAGAAACCCATGCACATGTTTCATGTTTATTCAGTCATATCTCTATAAACTCAAATTATATTTCTAAAGAACAGTAGGTATTTTGGAAAAACAATAGCAAATATGCATCTTTTCTCATTAATAATGTACGATTCCCCTAAAATATTTAAAAGATAAATTATTACCCTTAGTGTATATAATGATAAAATTTAATATAATTATCAGCACATAGGTACTCATTTTTAATATAAAAATGCTATGTATGAGGACAGTTTGTCATAAAAACTATTGTTTTAATATCACTTTCTTTTTCTCAAACTTTTTTTCAACATCATTTTAAAAATTCATATTCTTAAATCATAGTACAAATTCAGAGATAATTCAGTACAAGCCCTTTTCAAAAAAAAAAAAAGAGAAAATGGAAAATATAGGTTAAATGTGATGTACTAGACCAAGTTAAGGACTAAGAGTGCCATCTTAGTGAATAGGTACTTGGGTTTCCCTCATAATTTTTCCACATATTTACCAAATGAATAGAAATATGGTAAATCAAAAAAGAAAAATTATAGAGGCACATATACGTATATATTCAGACACAAGCGTAGAATAAGAAAAATGTTAAATTCATGCCGTAAGTTAATATATGCAAAACATTATGCATTCCATTTAGCAGGAAATGTATAGTGACATTAAAAGTTCCATCTAGATGAATCAATGCCACTATATCATTGAAGCTAGAAAGGATCATCTACATGCATAAAACTTCATATCTCAAAATAGCCCTATTTAAAATTAGGTCAAAATATAGACTATTTATTCACAATGTAAATCGAAAAATAAAGAAAACATTAAAAATTAGCATTAGAAAAACCAAAATAATATTCATTTCACATCTTTTTTGAGTGAGGGTTTCATTAGTATAACAATTTAGAAGTTCTAACAGAATCTATAAAATAAAGTGGAAGAAAATTATCTTCTCGTGCAGAGTTTATAAATTATACACATTAGGAAAACAAAAGCAAGGAAGAAGGAACTATCTAAAAATATTACTAGTCACATATTATAAGACCAAAATAATACCATAGAAATACATATATAAGAGGAAAGAATTTGAAAGAATATTAGATTTAATCATTATTCTATAGACAATGATGAGGAATGTCTGTTTTCTACCTATGGAGTGTTCTCAATGTGACCTAGGTCCAAGGTTCACCTCCAATCTTTCCCTTTTCTTGTCTGCATTCCCTTCCTTGCTTTATTTTCACTTGGAAATGCTTTAACTACAGCCTGTGAAATACACAAGGGCTGTCTGAAAGAAATGCAGCCATTATCAATATAACAAGAATGATTACATGACTGGATACTTTCCACACAATGCTCATATTATGACATTAAGTCGTACTCCTAAACATTTTTAAATAAAATAAAATTTAAAAGTCAATTTTAAATATAACATTTACTACTTACCAACATCATTAGCTAGGTATCATGCTTTTTAACTGAAAATAAATATTTACCATGTCACACTCAAAATTGATAATCTTATTAAAACTTTATGAGTGTTTTTCTACATTTTTCTTAAATACAAGTGTACATATGTAATTGTACACTTGTGCAATTGTACACAATTGTGCACTGAATAATTCCTAAACTTTTATGTATACACATTTATATATGTTTTGAATATATATTTTATATGGATAATTTACATACAAAATATTAAGTATTTATTACGCCTTCATTACTATTTTTTTGAGGTTCCTAGAAATAAAAATTTTGAAAAGATAATATTTTCTGTTATTAAAGGAATTATATAGTATACACAGCATAAGAGTAGTAGAAATATAAGAAAGTAACTTTCAAACTTCCATGAATTTTATATATCTTGATTGAGGTATGTACAGATTCATTCCTAACTCTGACTACCATGTTATGTCTCTCCATGTAACTTAAAATACTTGTATTCAACAAGTGTTGAACACAGATAGGTCAATCCTTCCATGGCAACACTTCTGCTTTCCCTCATGGCTTCATATCTTCTCCCAACCTTTTCCTCCTCCTCCACCAAACTCTTAATTGCCTCTCTGTATTTGTCTTGCTTGGTAAAACCATTACTGTGTTAAAATATAACTCTCCTTAAATTCTGTACAGTGGAATTTGAAGAACAAGCCATAAATATTCAACTTGATGATCACAAAAATACAAATTTATGATCAGTAATGGAACTGAATTTCAGTTGCCAGAGCTAATGAATGTATGTATTTATACTAGGTATCTAGACAGCTAGTAAATATATGCATTTCACTAACCTATGTATGCATGCATCTCTGTAATTGTTTCTACATCTGTGTGATGACAGATGACTGAGCTAAACATGTAAAAATATATGTATATATATTCATCTCTCTGACTTTAATCTAACATCACAGAGTTTATTATAGGCTATGTGCTTCATTATTTGTACTTTCTCACTCTGACAGTGAGAAATCTAGTCTCCATTATCTACTACTATTTGCATATTTGTTCAACTCTAGTATACATGCAAAGTAATTTCAGAATTTATAACTTAAATCCCTGTATTTCTCTAAGAAATAAATTTACCAAGAAGAGTACAGTATTTATGTTTAGTTTTTGTTTTCCTTTATTCTTAGTTACCCATTCAAAAAATATTTCTCCCACCCTCTTTAATGTACTTATGTCGTACAATTGGATTTGTTTGTCATACTTAGCATTCTGTGTTAAGACTTTTGCAATGCTTCTAAAAAATTTTTAATTTGCATATGTAAGTTTCACTTCTTACAGGTTTTAACAAATCATAAAATATATAGCCAATACCACAGATGTTACACAAACATCTTAGTTGCTTATTTTATTTATTTATTTTTAAATTTACTTTATTGTTTGAGAGAAGGTGAGAGAGAGAAAGACAGAAGAAGGGAGGGCCCAGAGCAGTCTCCATAGCTATATATCATCAGTTGTAACATAGTTTCATTTCACACAGGTGGACATGGGGACTTCTCACATGGGAGGTATGAACCTTTGTCATCATCCCAGCAGTTACAGCTGTGCTGCAATTGAACATATGGGTTTGCATGGGCTGGGGTCATGATTTGAATCCTGGACCTTGTGGCTATGAGGTAAGCACTCAATCTGCAGAGCTATCCCAGCAAATTGCTTATCTAAAAAAAATACATTAGATGTGGTGACAAGTTAATAAATACGAGGCTCTTAGAATGAAAGATTTTTTTATAAAAAAAATTAAAAGTAATACATTTAATTTTATAAAACCGAGAAAAATATTAATGGGACAAAGACAACAAAATATCAGTGAAATATCTCCAAAAAGACTTAAATAAGCATAAATATTATAAATGTATATTCAAATACTATATTACAAAGTAAAAGTTGCTATAAGTAAAAAAAAAATAGAGATGAGTTGGATGGTGTAAGTGAGGCAGGAATTAGCTGAAGCATTACCTGAAGAAGTCAGAAAAATTGTCACTGAGAAGGTTAAATGTAGGTAAAAACTTTTTTAAATGACAGGTATGTAAATAATCAGAGACAGTTATTATAAGTACTTGAATCTGTTAGAACTGCACAGTCCACTAGCCATTAATGGCTATTTAAATTTAAATTGATTAGATTGAATTAAATTTTAAAATTCAATTCTTTGAATGAATGTCAGTGTATAGTAACTACATATGCAGAGTGCAAGTTACATATTATTTCCATCCTTGCACAAAATTCTCTTAGGAAACTGAGCTTACATTGACTTTATATTGGAAGTATATACTTGCCATCTGGAGAAACAGTAAGGTGGTTGGAGTAGAATGAGTAAGTGGAAAAGAAATGAGCAAGGTTATTAAAAAAGAAGTACACCAATAAAATACTTATGTGAAGGAACTTCTTGGGAGAGCCAGTCTACCATGGACCCTGAGCACTGCTGCACATTCTTGCTAAATTTCCCAGATTGAAAGGTTTCCCCAACTCCTAATAGTGAGCAGTATGGGATGCTTGTCACATAGGCAACTAAGTAGATAAAAGCTAACATAGTATGACAACTTTGTAGCTACAGGTTCCCTGGTGGGAGGACTAACTTGTTTGCAGCTAACTATGATGTGTGTGGCGTCCTCAGAAAATGCTAGACTCTTATGCCTGGGTTCTTTTCCAGTCCAACTCAATGCTTATGGAGGTATCACCTTGTTCTCTGTGACATAGTCTGATACATTTACTGCTTGCTTTGTCATGAGTAATAAAGGCATTTGTCACACAAGAGTTTCCCATTTATCTCAATATCCAGGAAAAGATTACAGACTAACTCATTAGTTTGCATGGTAGTCCGATGACGCCTGGCCCTCAGAATTGTCATTCTTTGGGTACTCAATCAAACACCAGGGGATGCCAGGATGGCTCAGCGGGTTGAGCACTTGTCTTGCAGCCCCGGCCCATGCGGGCCCATATGCTGAACTGGGGTGTGCTTCTCATGCGGGATGCCCCTGTCCAGTTTCATACCCTGCACAGCCCCATGCCCGCCTGTGGAATAAAACTATTTAGAAAAAAAACAACAATGTACGACTATGGAGACTGGTCTAGGCTCTCACCATCTCTCTGTTTCTTTCTATCTCCCTCTCTGTCATAAATAAAAATAAATCTTAAAAAAAATTCAAACACTAACTCAGGTACTGATGTAAAGGTATTTTGGGTCTGTAATTAAAATTACAGACCTAAAATAGAGAGATGATGTAGATTATTCTGGTGAGCCCAATGTGAACACTAGAAAGCAAAGAAATTTCATCAATTGGAGTCAGAAAGATATAGTGAAAGAGTAAAGCAGAACAGATGAGGCCTAAGGGAAGCAATTTATCATGAATATTATAAATAATGGATTCAGATAGTCTTGTAAGAATTTCTACTGTGACCCACTAAAATGACTAAAAATGAAGAATTCTAAGTAATTCATGGCAAGAATTTAGAACAACTAGAATTGGGATACTCTGCTGTTGGAAGTGTAAATTAGCCCAACCACTTTGGAAAACTGGAAGCATAAAGTTGAGCACATGCATTTCTTATGATTCAGTAATTCCACTCTCATGCATACATCCACCAGAAATGCATATATATGAAGACGTGTACTACATATTCAAATCAACACTACTCACAATAGCCTCAAGCTGAAAACTACTCAAATGTCCACCAACAATTAATAGATAAATTGTGAAATTTTAATATATTCAGTTCTCTATTGCAAGTAGAATGCATAGTTTTCAGCATATGCAATTATCATGAAATGCTAAAATACACTCATTATCAAAACAGGCTAAACACACACACACAAGAGTGTGCACTGATTCCATTTATGTAAACCACACACACACACACACAAAGTGAAATTGTCTATTTTGTTACCATTGTGGTTATTGACTTAAAATAAGAACAAGGGAAACGTGTAGCATGCAATAAATGTTTAATTTCTTGAGATGGGTGCTAATTTCATAGGTGGGTTCAATTAATAAAAATTCATCCAGCTATGAATTTGACTTGTACCATTTTCTTTATGTATATTATTTTTAAATGTATGATACATCATGTATCCCAAAGTAGTAGAGAAGGAAAACAAAGTTCAACAAATTTTTTCTGGAGAAATAAAATTTAAAATATCAGACAGATATTCACACATTACTACACACAATAATAAGTTCCATAGGCATTCAGATATACTCATTTACTGCATTAAGATAAAAGAACTATATAAATATACAATTTAAGTGTTGCAGATTAAGTCTGAGCATTAGATATATCAGATGACATGAGGTGAAGAGACTGAAACAGAGAAGAATAAAGACATTTGAAACCTGATATTTCAGAAGCCTGGCTTCTAATACTATGAATTAACAAACTAACGACCACTAAATTTGGAACTTAAGCTGTTGCACATTTTAAAACATACACACGTAGACTTCTGCCTTGTGGCACGTAGTACACACCAATTTCAAAGACACTGAAGGCTTATCAGGCATACAATTTCCCAGATCATGATAACCTGATAAAAGGAGCATTTAACTTTTTACTGGAAAACCATTTAGTGAATTAATATCAATAGTCACTTTGTCAGTCGTTCAGTGGTGTCTTTATAGAAATAAAGATGCTACTTCTTTCTGTTAAAATAAAAAAGAGACACCACTTGCCAATTTTTTAGAATCACTCTCATATACTCACATTCATACTTTATAATTTATGGTCCTTTTATTACAATCTCCTCTGCTCTTGTATGTTACTCTACTGCTACTGTGTCCTCAGATTGAATCTTGATAAGTGTATTCATCTTCTGGGTGACTCCATTTCATGTACCAGAACTTATTTTGAATAAACAATCATATTAATTCCTAAAGTATGCCAAACTGAAACTATACTGTGAAGGAATGTGACCTAGCTATTGAAGAAGTATTTGTGTTTTATTTTATAGAGAAGGAAGCCATTGATTAAACATTTTAAACTAAGATGAACACATTAGCAATATAGAGGAATATAAATGGCAACACAGACTAAAAATAGCTTAGCATTAAATAACACAAGGTAAATAAAGAAGAAATGGTCATATTCATGTTGCTAAGAGTATCCCTAATATAACAAAAAATGATAATTGAAAAAATAATGTAGAATTGTTTACTTTTGTGGGAATGATAAACAAGATGATGTATAGCAAATTTTGATATTATCGTTAATATCAAATGTGCTACTCTGAGCATAATTATCTGATAAGGGGAAAAGTGCTTAGGTTTATCTAACAATAAATGCAAGAAGGTAAAAAAAAATTTAGATCGATGAATAAAAGTGCTTTCCAACAATTTATTAGGCTATGTATGGAAGTGAGGAGTGGGCAAGTATAGTAGGTAGTTATGAAGATATATATATGTATATACATATTTTGTTAATCTAAGCAAATGTTAAAATATCTAAAGCTGGAAGTTCTTCATATCTACTAAACAGTCCATCATTAAGTATTCATCTTCTCAATGTTTTTATTAAATGATTTTGATAATCATCTATACAATCTTTACATAAAACACCACATTAGAAATTAACCTTCCCCCAATTTTCTTCTTTCAGCTTCTCCATACTTCTTCCAAATAGAAACACTTCTACCAAGTTCTTATATGTCCTGTCATACATACTCATACATACATACTTGGAGATGTCTATTAATACATATGAATTCACCCCAAATAGTATATTGTATGCTCTGCTGCACACCTTGTTTTGTGCATTTAAACAATGTGTCTTAGATATAATTTCTTATGTAAATATATAAAACTGCTTTATTTCTTTAACCCACACAATTTTCCACATATGAAGAAAGAGTTTTTTAGTTAGTATCCAGTCTTTCAATACTAAGCAATATTTCTATGAATATATCTGGATATATGAAAATGTTGAAGTGGTAGTATTTATTAGAAATACATATTATTGTAAGTCTTAAGTGGTAATTCAGAAGCTTATAGATCTAGAAAATATTTAGAATTCTTGTAATATATACAAGTAAACCAAATAATAACATATGCTTGAGTAGAATATCACATTAAGCTTACAAGTAGCATTCTCTTTAATAATAATCTACTCTTAAGCCAAAATACCATAGTATTTAATACCTGGGTATTTGCAGTGGTTTGTGAGTCAATTGCCTCTCCTATTAATAAAATAAATAAATAAATATAAATTAAAAATAACTGACATACTGTTTGCCAGTTTTTATGGTGTAAATATTCCCACCAGAGCCTATTTCAACCTATAATAATTTGAGAAATTTTGGGATCATTTAATAAGTGTCTCTGAAGGGCTTGGGCCAGATTCAGCACACCATTGTGAGTCAGTCACTTGGATTTATAGCTCCTCTCCACAAATTATTAGCTGGAGTATTTTTGGTTATTTATTTAATTATCTAAATATACTGTTCTCATTTCTAAAATGAGGCTCCACACAGAACCTGCCTAATTGGACCCCTCCAAGGATTACCTGATGTAATGTCTTACCATCAATTTACACTTCAGCTCAATACGAATGAGTTAAGTCAGCCACTTTGTGGAACAACTCCCCGGATATTTTTCTTTACCTCTGACCAGTGACGACTAATGAATATCTTTGCCTTACTTGACATTTTGCTACCACATATCTTGAAAGATTTGTCTTTGTTGGTTGTCATTGCATTAATATCTCCTCCAGCTCCTAATACATCTAACTACGCTTTTTCATGATCTTGCACAGGGTTTTATTTTCCTACTCACCTTTCAGTATTGATATTCATTAATTTAGATCTTTACACTTGCTTTTTTTCTTACTCTACATAAACATTATGAGCAGGTTTTCTAACTGCATGGCTCCAACTACTTCATTAATGATTATGACTCTCAAATTTAATTGGCCAGGTAAAATTTCTATTAAAGGTTTTCATTCTTTTCAATTGGGCAGACATTTTTCTGGGACCTAAGAATAGAAATATGAACTACTACTTTCTTTCACAAAAGTTTTTTTATCTATTGGTGGAGACAATGGTGCATGAATAATTTTGATTTGTTATGACAGGTGCTATGCCCAGGTATTTTGAGCTACTTATCATTACATGTATATGAAATATCAAACCAGCTATTTCTCAGCCTGTGTCCCTTTACTCTGACTCTTACTTCTTCATTATTTCCAATCTCAAGGTTAACTGTCTATTTAAGTCTTCCCTGATTTTTCTCAAATAGAAATAGGGAGTCTATTCCCCATGTTCCTATTATATATTGTAAACACTCTAAATAATACATTATTTTTTTTTGGATTATATTTCTTTATATTTATATGTTTCCTTATCTATTTATATTAATTTTTGGCCCACATGAAGGCTCATATGTCAATATATATTGGGTACATAGCATATAGTGCCAGCTAAAGAACAAGTACTCAATAAATAAAAAAAATCAGTAGCATTAAAGAAGTTTAATTCACTGTTATACAGGGAATTCAAGCATAGAAAGGGTGATTAAATTATATCACTTTATCCCTTTCAACTCTGAGTTAGGATAAAATAATTATTTGCTACTAGACTTGTGGACTCAGTCTCATTTTTAATAAAGGAATATTTCTGCTATAGAAATGTACAGCAAGCCAAGTGTTAGAAAAGAGGCCCAAGAAGTGTAAGTTTATATGAACAATATGTATTTATTTTATACCAACAAAAACCATCTATGTTTATTGATACATTTCTGTTATCTAAACATGTAAACAGAATGTCCAGAAACAGGGCTTACCACCCTTTCCAATAAATATGTTGAGAAAATGGAACATTATTTGGTTTGAACAGGGGTAAAATAAGAGGAATCACATTAAAATTATGCATTGGGAAGTGATACAATAGAATGTAATAGGCATTGGTTAAGGAGCTAGCGAAACCTTGGTTTACAAATTTTAGCTCCTATGCAGTAATACATTTAGCCTTCTTATAAAAAAATAACACATTGTTGGGTCAAAGTACAGCAATGTGTATTATGCATGTAAACTAACCAACAATGCCCAAAATATAACTGATAATATCAGCAGAGTCAGCATGTAAAATTGCATTCAGTTTACATGTAAAGAATATTACTTTTCCCCCTCATTTATGTTTATTTATTCTTCTTGTTGTTCTTGTTATTATTCACTTCTTGCTAAAAATGCAGTAAATATTTTTAAAAACAGAATCAAACAAGAAGTTGCACTCACAACTAGAAGTCAGGTTCTAACAAAAAATATTTTTTCCTTGTTTACTGAGAAATATGTTATGGGCAATAGCTACAAAACCATTACTCATGTCAAGAAAAACTGCACGTATTGTTTCACCTTGATTGATCAAAGTTTAGGTTAGTTTGATAGAACTTGTACTTTAAAAAGCCATTGCTGTTATTAACTAATTTCAGGGTAAACTACCTCCATAAAACAGACTAGAACAGTTTCCCTCTTGACTGATCAGGAGGCAAACTTTCCAGAAAAATCAGTTGAGTTCTATTCCCTGCATCCAACAAAATTGGAAAACAAAAAAGTGCCAGTTTTTCTCTGTGTCTACCCATGTAACCCAAACCTCCTTGTAACTACTTTTTTACTCTT
>PVKE010040967.1:0-14372 GCA_004027555.1 Craseonycteris thonglongyai | reverse complement strand
TTGAACTGTTGCGGGAACATATTTTACCCTTAACTTCCAACCATGAAAATTTTCAAACATGAAAGGAACATCCTTCACCGAGCACATCTTCTATATTTAAATACTTTTAATAAAATCAATAACCACCAATGTGTGGTAGGCGTACTTTCTCTTCTTCCACATTTCACATGCAGTGTGGAGCAAATTGTATAGGTTGTGTCTTTAAAACATGTGCAGCATCTGACCACTGACCACCACCTTCACTACTGCCACCTGGTCCAAGCCCTTATCTTCCTTCTCCTGGATTATAGGACTAGCTCCCTCACTAGTTTCTTTCTTGCTGTTACTGATTCTTTCTTAAAAAAGCAGCCAGAGTGACCCTCTTCAAATGTAAATAACATACCAAAATTCTGTTTAATCCCTTCAGTGGCTTTCATTTGGCTTGGGGTGAAAGCTGAGCTCATTACGAACTACAGGCCGCACAGGGCCAGCACCCTGTTACCCTTCTGATATTACATCTTACTTTTACGTCTCTCTCTAAATCTGGCCCAGCGCCCTGACTTCCTTGTTGCTGCTGGCTGGTGGTACCTGCTCCTGCTTCAGCTACTGCACGTACGTCCTCTCCCTGCCAGGCCCCTACACCTGCACTGGCGTCTGATGTAATACAACCCACACTTTCCTCTGGTCTTTTATGAAATGTCACCTTCTCATGGAGGTGTGGCTTGGCCATTCTTCTGAAAACTTTATCCCATCTACCCCCATTTCCTATTCCTCTTCCAGGCTTAAAAAAAAAATTTTTTTTTTTTTACTTAGGATTTATCACAATCAAATGCTCCATATATTTTTACCTAATTATCTTATTTTCTTTCCCATTCATTACTCTGCTTCATGAGAACAAGAACTTTTGTGCACTTTGTTTACTGTTTTGCACTGCCTAGCACATAGTAGCTTCTTAACAAAATATGTTGAATGAATAACATATTTTCTTAGGGCAGTTAAAAATAATGAATTTTTGAAAACGCTCGAGTTAACAATGCTGTGGGTCAAAGGCCTTTACTGGTACTTTGCTGGGGCAATTATTTCATTTGGCTTAAATCCCAGAAAGAAGTCTAGGGAAATCTCTGTGTGCTACCTACCCATTAAGCTGGAACTAACTCTAGCTTCAATCATCAGATCATGAAGAATGAGAAGCAAGTTTTATCAAAAGAAAAGGAAAGTTAATAAATGTTTTACCCTGCACACCCAGCTTCAATTTTTGGCTATATCATTCCCAGTCCCCAAAGGAGGCCATTACTTATACAGGGGTTTCCCCAGGGCCTCAGGGGCGGAGCCTCAGCCCCTCCACTCTGGGAAGCTCCTCTCCTGATGAGGGGCTTGCCCCTTTCACAGACTCAGACTGTTCAGATCTGATGCAATCCCTTCTCTTAGCCGGAGTCCTCATTCAGAAACTCTCTGGATATTCTGAAAATTGCGAGGACCGACTCCAGATTTTCCCTTTTGGCTTAGCCAGTGATTACAATATTCAAATAGGGAGCAGGATTCTAGAGATGAAAGTGTCCCATTGGGACATTTTCACTGCATTCCATCCTTTCTCCTTAAGGCTCTCTGGCTTCTCTGCACAGCTAGTGACTGACTCATTATGTGTGGAGGCCGCTGCAAGTTGAACTTCGTGCCACCTAATAGGTGACATGGTTCTCTCATTTCCTTTTGTTCAGATCCTGCTCATAAATACCAGGGAGATAGAAGTATTCTTCTCTCATAAGGCCAGTGACACTTATTCCCCAAATCTGGAGATTTCTGTTAAACGGAAAAACGGACAGTATCTTGTCCCAATATAATATACTAAATTCTTCAGTAACACTTTTGGACTGATAATAATGTCAAAAGTTTTTAAACTTCCTTCCCCTCACATGATAATAGTTGTGAACATATACTGATTTGAGCTTACTATATTCAGTAATGTTTAAATGGTTTGTACTTTCCCAACTTTAAGAGTGTCTGCATGTATGCCATTGGAGCTAAATAGAGATCAAAATAACCCTGACTGGTAAAGACAAGTTTTGAGAATGACTTGGCATAATTCTGGGCTTCTTAAGGGCCCTCAGTTTCCTGTTTTGAAACAGTTGTGAACATAAATCTTCTTATTAGTATTAATAATATTAATTATTGGCAAAGGAACTATAGGATGCCGTTCTTGAGTGACTACTCCAGATACTGCTTCTCTATTTCTTTAGGTATTTGAACGTACTGGTACCCACCCACCCTTAGCTCAGAGGAGTCCTCAGGAGCACCCCAGATATGGATGCCTTGATGAGTTAGTTGTTCTACTCTTCAGGACTCTCATTGCTGAGAGTAGAGGGAAGGCACTTTGGAATCCTGGCTCTTGCCCCAGAGAAATACACACACACACTCTCTGATGGGCTGAGGAACTGAAACTACACACAAACAAGTTAAGTTTCATTTTCTGAAGTTACTGTAAGTTTTCATTTCAGTTTTTAACTGGATTGCTGTAAATTCTTCAGTGTGTTATGTTTGATGAAATCTAAAACTTTTAATAATATCTTAAGTTATGGAGGAGAGAATTTTGCATAATTTTGCATAATTGTACATGACCCCTGATTTCTTTACAATCTTTTATGCTTCAATTCCTGAACATTTTTGCATTGTTTCTCTATTGTCTTTCCCATTGCCCTTCACAATCAGAAACACTATGGCCACCGTAAGTACACTTGCAAATTTAGCCTTAGTTAAATCTATTGACATATATTTAATCCACTGATATTTCTAATTAATTACAGTATTTTTGTAAGTAATGGTTTGTATACAAACACATTTATATAAAAAGTACAGCTGAGTTTTAAAAAATAGCTGTCCCCTCATGAGCTTAAAAAAATAAAGAATAGTTTGATTCAGTAACTTACCAGGATTTTCCTGAAAACTTTCTTTTTCTGTATCAAAAACTTGAAACAGTTGTGTAACCTTTGCTTTCTTATTCCTCTTCTGATGGCTAGGAGACATAGGACTGTAAGAATCCTGTTAAGCAAATTGAGCCTTTAAGTCGAAAGTTTTCTGGTGTCCTGATGCTCTGCTCTTCCTGCGGGTGTGAAAGAGCTCTGGGCAGAAACAGAATGAGGAAGTAGAAACTCAGTTAGTTTCAGTTTTGCTCGAGACATGTTTGTTTGGATTTGGAAGGAGGTAAAATGTTAAAAAATTTACATCACAAAAATTATCAATAAATTTAAACAATTGCTCACTAACTATTTACCAGACAGAGTTTTAAGTCATCAGAATAAGAAATCTGGGCTGGGAGGGTTGTGGGGAGGAGGGGAGGGACTCTATGGAAAAACAGAAACAGAAATACTGGGAGAAAATTAAAATCTCAGTGTGATCTCACCGCCTGTGATGGGCTGAATTGTGTCCCTCAGAACTCTTATGTGGAAGTTCTAATCTTCTATACCTCAGAATGTGACTGTATTTGGACATAGTGCCTTTAAAAAGGTAATTAAGGTAAATGAGCTAATTAGGGTAGACCTTGCTTAATTTGATATGTTTGGTGTCCTTTTAAGAAGCGATTAGGACACAGAAACACACAGAAAGACCAGGTCAGGACACAGGGGGAAGATGGCACCTATAAGCAAGAAGAGGCCTCAGAAGAAACAACCCTGTCACACCTTCATCTCAGACTCAGCCTCCAGAACTGTAGGGAAATAAACTTCTGATTTTTCTGCCCCTCAGTCTGTGGTACTTAGTTGTGTTAGCCCTAACAAACAAATACAGTTTCCCTAATTATTCTGTGTGCTGGGTCACCATTTATTCCATTATCTTTTTAAAATTAATACATTATTTTTTTTTCCATTATGACTATAACAAGAGTTCATTTTCAAACTTAGGACCTACAGAATATATAATAAGGGAGAAAAAAAAACAACAACCTATATTTTCCAAACACAATCTCTATTTTTCATTGTTTACTTTGTTCATTTCTTTCTATATATTCCTTTAAAATATATAAATATGTATATTTGAGAATTGTTACCAGGTTCTGAAGCATATCTCTTCAAATAGGCAGTGCACCTTGCCTGGTAATCGAAAGTTCTTTATTAAGCTTTGTCTCCCTCTCTCTCTGAATAAGCATATTTTCATAATTCTCTGCTTCCCACCCCTTGGCGGCTTTGACCACCATCACTCTCACCTGGTGACATTCCTACCTAGTGGACAAAATTGAAGCCATCATGGGCTTTGTCTCGTCCTCCATTCTCCAGATCCTCACTCACCTGCTCTCCTCCTTTCCACTCCTACTTGTCCCTACCAGAGCAGTGGCTCTCAACGCAGACTCCCCATTAACCTCTTCAGGGAGTTTTCAAAAGAGCAGATGCCCAGGACCTCTACTGGACAATCATATATCCCACAGAAGAGGGCCAAGCCTCAGTCGTTGTTAAAAGCTCCTAAGCTGTTCTAATGTACAGCTCTGGCAAGAACGTCCAGAATGAATGAATGGACTCTTGCTCTTCCTCTTCCCCTTTCTTTTTCTTTCCTTCTCTTTCTTTGCCTGCCATTTTCAAATACTTCAGTCCTAAAACCATTATCTGGACAGAGAAAAGTAGGCATCTGATGGAATAGGGGGTGGGGGTGGGGTTCAGGGGACCCAGCACAGTAAGTCAGGGCCCGGATGGCGGAGCTTTACAAGGGTGACCTCAGCTGGGAACTCAGAAGCTGGACAATGTGAAAAGAGTATCTACCTGCAGGGGGGACCCTGCATGGGGATCAGAGCCAGAGTGGGGAGAGGAGGGTGTCCATGTAAGGAAGCAGGAGGGGGTGTCAGAGCTCAAGCTTGGTGGGGCAATGTGTCTAGATGGAGGGCTGGCCTGGTGTGGGATATCCAAGCCCAGGGACAATAAGAAAGGGTCCAGCTGGGAAAGTAGCCTGAAATGAAAAGTGTCAAAACAAAAATTTTACTGGACTAAGTTCAGTAAGCAAGGAAGGCTTTATTCAAGACCATGGCAAGGGGGTGTGGGGTGGGGGAAGAGACTGATCTCAATCATACTGAAGCTAAAGGTGGGAAGGATTTTCAACCCTGGGATAAGCTAGTGGAAAAATAATGAGCTCCTCGGGGAAGGTGGGTCAGTGGTACATGTGGAGCGCATTGAGCAACTCCTGAGTTCACGTTTTCTTGTCAGGGCAGC
Source organism: Craseonycteris thonglongyai (assembly GCA_004027555.1). Taxonomy (NCBI): domain Eukaryota; kingdom Metazoa; phylum Chordata; class Mammalia; order Chiroptera; family Craseonycteridae; genus Craseonycteris; species Craseonycteris thonglongyai. The sequence continues at coordinate 9,210 of PVKE010040967.1, read as the reverse complement.
TGGGTTTGGGAGTTGGCACCCATCTAATTTAGGCTTCTATCTTCCCACAGAGACTGGGAGACAGGGGTGCTATCTCCCTTGATGTTTACATTTGAAACTCATGATTCCCTGGTGCTTGAGAAAGACAATCCGGGGCTGTGAAAGTGAAAACAGGCTGAAAGAACAATTACATACATTTTAAAAGTGCAGAGAAAGAATTTGCAATTACAAATTTTCTAAAGGAAGTGTCCTAAGGAAAATGAGGCCTTTAGTTAGATAGCTATGGTTTGGGAGAAACCTGTACCAAGTTTAGTCAAGCTGAGGGGATCATGAAAGCCATTTTGGTCAAGAGTGAGAACTGAGGGAGAGAGGAGGGCATCAGTACTGGGCAGGAGTTGGCAACATTGAGGTAGGACATTAGTTACATGGAAGCATTGATCACATAAGGAACTACATAAAGAAATAAAAGCCAATTTCTCCTTGGAGAAGTGGGTTACAATGGCAGAAGAGAATAACTTGTGATATGGAGCTACAATTGGAGGTATCTGTGAACTCATGGTTTTCAGTACATTTAAATATAGAAAATATCTATAGCTGTGAACATAGTGTCTAGGATTGTTCATTAAGAGGGAAGGAGAGATACCTCAGTAGCAACGAACACAATTAACATCCAGATCTTGGCTTCTAAATGCTGTTGTTTTGTTTGTTTGTTTTTTCTAGAAAGAACCAGGGAATCTTGGGAAAATGGCTGATTCCAGGGATGGGACAGGAAAAGTGTAAGATTAATTTAAAACATTGTTTGTGCCAGAAAGCAAAGAATTCTGGGCACTGAATAGGCTCCCACTAGCCAAATCTAGGACAATTTGAGCATTTAAATAAATAGTGTAGTAACAGATTTTATTTACTTATTTATTTATTTTTAAACAATGAACTTTTTAAAAATATTTATTTTATTGTTTTTGAGAGAAGGAGAGAGAGAGAAAGAGAGAGAGGAGAGAGGGAGAATAGGGGAGGGCCCAGAGCAGTCTCCATAGTTTACATCATTAGTTGTGACATAGTTTCATTCCACACAGGTGGATGTGAGGCCGCACAGGGCAGGAACTGAACCAGAGGCCTCGCTCATAGGAGGTGAGAACCTTTACCACCACAGTTCAGCATATGGGTTTGCATGAGCCGGGGTTGGGATTCAATCCCTGGACCTCATGGTTGCAAGGCAAGCTTTCAACCTGTTGAGTTATCCCAGCGTCCCCAGTGTAGTAACAGATTTAAATCTAGTGAATGAAATAGAAAACCATTAGTCCATACAAATATAAGCAAATAAATGAAAAGTTTATGGGAAATAGCTTATTTAGATCTTTTTTAATTACCTACCTACAAAATATTTATTAATGATAAAGAGGGGAAAGACTAACTTTACAGTGGAGAAGCCTGGTCAGTATGTCCTTTTTCAGTGATATTTTTAAGTCATCAAGGTGAACAGCATGGTTATGGGACAAATGAGATTCATGTTCCAACTAACAGGAGTCAATGAGAACACAGTATCACCTCTGTGATATATTTCTGCCAAGATGCACAGCTTAAATCTAAGAACCTTGAAACATCAAACAAACCTAATTTGAAGGACATTCTACAAAATATGTTGCCTATAATCTTAAAAAGTTCCGAGGGGAAGCCGGGATGGCTCAGTGGGTTAAGCTCTCACTTTGCAATGCTGGGGACGGAGGAGCGAATCCCGGCCCCGGCCCGTGCGGACCCATGTGCTGAACTGGGAAGTTCCCCCAGTTTGGTTCTCTCTCTCTCTCTCTCTCTCTCTCTCTCTCTCTCTGTCAAAAACAATTTTAAAAAAAAGTTCCGAAGTTGTAGATAGCACAGAAAGATTGAGGAATTATTCCACACTGGAGAAAACTAAATGTAACATGTGATTCCAAACTGAGTCTTTTTTGGAATAAAGGACATTATTGAGACAATTGGTGAAACCAGAATGAAGTGTGAAGCATAGATTTAATCAGCATTAATATCTAAGTTAACAGACATCTGTGTTAACTTCCTGATTTTGATCTTGTATTCTTACGACGTTTCCTTGTATTGTGGTTAGAATTTCCTCTTTTGTTAAAGTACACACTAAAATATTTGAGGATAATTGGACATCTTACTCAAATTATTCATTGAAAGTTTCTGTCCTTACACTTCCTACTAATCTGTAAGTTAGTGATTAGTGGTTACAACTTTGTGATTGTAAAAGTAAAAAAAAAGAATCATACAATTAATACCTGTATAATAATACTCCCAACCCCTAATAAAAGAAAGAAAGAATCTCCTGAAGTTCATTCTCTTCTTCAGTCTCAGGCACTTAAGTCCAAACTTTCCCTTCTTATCTTTACATTTTCAGTTTCCCACTTTAATCAGCGTCTTTCCCATCAGTCTACAAAGAGGTTTAGCGTTCTTGGATTTTTAAAAACTATATATAACTTAGTTTTGTCTATTGGATCTGGGTTGTATATATTTATACACTCAGCTTTGTTTCTGAGATTCATCCATTTTGATCTAACTGTAGTTAATATTTTCATTGCTATTTATTATTCCATTATATGAACTTGCCACCTCTGACTTATCCAGGCTTCCATTGATGAATATTTAGCATAACGCAGTTCTGAACCTTCTTGTCCACATCTTCTGATGTATAAGAGCAAGAGCTATTCTAGAGAAGATTACATGGAAGGCAAGTGCTGTTTGTTGATCATGCATGTGTTCCTAAATAATGCTAAAGTGTTTCCCAGAGTTGTCATATCAGTTTACACTGCTGAGTCATAGATTGAGTTCTCCTTACTCTATATCCTTGTCAATTCTTGGTATTATGAGATTTATATCTATATTTTGCTAATCAGGTGACTATGAAATCATATCTGCTTGTGGTTTTAATTTGTTTTCCTCATTAGTAATGAGGTTGAAAATCTTTTCATATTATTAAGGCTATTTATGCTTCCTTGTCCATGGAATTCCTGTTAATTTCTTTTGTAGATTTAAAAAAAATCAGATTTGTCATTTTTTTAATATTTCTTTTAGGGTGTTTTCATATGTGCTGTATCCTAATCCTTTAATCACTGTACATGTTTCAAGAATCTTCTAGCTTTTAGTTTGTCTTTTCACTTAATGGTGATAATTACAAGTTCTTAAATTAAGTGTGGTTACATTTATGAGTCCCATGTGATTTCTGCTTTTTGTGTATTATTTAGAATATCCCTACTTTGAGGTTATAAAATATTCTTTCATATTGTTTTGTAAATGCTTCCCAGTTTTGCTTTCTATGTGGAGTTGATTTGCATACAGGGTAGGAGATAAAAGGTCCAACTTTATTTATTTCCACACGGTTAACAAATTGTCTCAGCACTATATTTTAAAAAATCTATCTTTTTCTTACTGATCTGCAAAACCATAGTATATTTCCAATGTAAAAATATTTGTTGGCCTACTTCTGGGCTCCAAAGTTAGTTTCATTGTCTATTGGCTAACCCTGCATGAAAAACCACACCTACTTTTTATGGTTGCTTCATAATGAAGTTGATGTCAGATAACAAATTCCCCAAGCTTAGGTTTTTGTTTTGGTTGTTTGTTTTTGTTTTTTAATTGCTTTGGCTATCCTTGGACTTTTATTTTTTTGTATTAAACCAAATTAAAGAATTTTCCATCTCAAAACTTAATGAAATGAATAAGATTGAAGATAAAAATCAGAAGGAAAAAAACACACACCTAGTCACATTCAAATTAAGAAAAGGGTACGAGTTTATTCCTTAAACAAAGTGTTAATCATGAAAAGGGAGATACAATTATCCAAGAATTGATATGTGGCATCTACTTTCAGAATTTAAAATGAGGGAAAAGTGAGTAAACCAAATTCTAGAAATTCTTAAATACTCTTAATTTATGGAGAAAGCAACCAGATGGGTCAGTAGGCAACAAATAGGAGAAATGCAAAAGCCTCTTGAGAGTAGAAATCTTTTCCTATCCTCTCAATGTCTGCATTCTCATGCTGATCAGAGGAAAGTATTAGAAAAACTGTAGAAAAATCAGATTTTCCTGAAGTGAAATACTCCTAGCAGTGAAAGCCAAAAAACGGAAACCGATCTAAGTGGGAAAAGCATACATATAAACCCTAAAGGCATACAGACAAAAGCTAGTAAATTTGAGTTGCATAAACACGTAAATCACTTTGTAAAATATATCACAAAATAAGCTAAGAGAGCACTGATTAACGGGGAAAACTACAACACCTATACTAATGTATTGAGAACTAATTTTCTTAATTTATAAAGAATCTATGCAAATTAATGCATAGAAAACCCAGGAGCTCAATAAAACAAAACAAAACAAAACAAAAACAGCAATGCATATAAAGAGGATTTTAAGGAAAAAGAAATAAACTTAATGATATTCTCAATCTCACTTATAGTCAAATGTTTTAAAGCAAAACATAAAATATTTTTCTCATGTCATGTTGTCAGAATGAAAGTTTAATAATATCTGGTGTTGAGAAAAGTATAGGAAAACAAGGAAACTCTTAAACTGTAGGTAGAGATACATATACATGAAAATAATATTGAGAGAAATCCAGCAGTATCTAGCAAAACAATAAATACTCAAAGCCAAAAGAAAGCTTGAAGGAAAAGTGACAGGAGGATATGAAGGTAGGCAGAGATTTTTTAAACAGAACATAAGGTTCTAACAATAAAAGAAAAGGGGGAAGCTGGGATGGCTCAGTGGGTTGAGCACTCGCTTTGCAGCCTTGGAGACCAGGGATTGAATCCCATCTCTGACCCATGCGGATCCATATGCTGAACTGGGGAGTGCCCCCAGTTCAGTTCTTGCCGGGGCCTATGTGGGAGGCTCCTGGCCCAGTTCCTGCCCTGCGCAGCCCCGTGCCCACCTGTGGAGTGAAACTATGTAGAAAACTAATGCTGTCAACTATGGAGACTGCTCTGGGCCCTCCCCCTTCTCTCTGTCTCTCTCTGTCTATCTCTCTGTCTGTCAAAAACCAATAAAAATAAATATTAAAAAAAAATAAAAAAAGAAAAGAAAAAAATTGATGAATTAAGAAATATATAAAAATCAAGCAACTGGAGCCTTTATACACTGATTGTAAGAGTGCAAATGTATACATCATGTATACATCCACCTTGGAAAACTGGCTGTATCTGCTGAGGCTGAAAATTCTAGGATATCCAAGAAAGATGAATGCATGTATTCACCAAAAGACATGTGCAAGAATAATCATAGAATATTTATTCATATGTCCATCAACAGTAGAATGGAGAAATAGTGGGAGTTAGATACTGAAATACTATATTGTGATGATAGTGAATGAACCATTGTCATTAAAGCAACATAATGTTGAGTGAAAGAAGCCATATAGGAAATAAAACACATGTTATTATTTATTTATATAAATGTCAAAAACAGACAAAATTAATGCATTGTGGGAGAATTCTTGATAGTGGTTGCCCCTGAGAGATAAGTAGCGACATGGAAGGAGTACAGGTAACATTCTGGGATGCTGATAGTGTTCTTATTGATCTGGGTGCTGGCTACATAGCTGTAGTCACTTTGTGAAAACTCATCAAGCTGTACCCTTTTTTTTTTTTTTTTTTAAAAACCTTCAGACAGATGTTTATAGCAACTTTATTCTTTTTTTTTTTATATTTATAGAGAGTAATTATTTTATCTTTAGTGCATATTTATTTTTATTTTACTTTTGACAGATAGAGAGAGAGACAGAGACAGAGACAGAGACAGCTAGAGAACCGAACTGTGGGAACTCCCCAGCTCAGCATGTGGGTCCTGCCTGGGCCGGAGCCGGGATTCGATCCTCAGTCCTCGGGGCCTCAAAGCGAGCGCTCAACCCGCTGAGCCGTCCCGGCTTTCCCAAGCTATACCCTTTTATATGTGCATTTTCTGTATGTACCATATGTTTCTATAAAAAAGCTTACTTAAAAATACTCAATTCATACCAGAAAATTTTCAGTGATTTCCCTGCTAAGATTTTTTGTTATGAAAAATTTCAAAAGCATACCAAAATATTTATATAAGGACATAATATTTACTGAAGCATTTTGATAATGCCAAAGAAAATCTGGCCAATTGCCTAACTGGCCATAAATAGGAATTGGTAGTATTAATATATTCATAAAACTGAAACACAGCTATTAATGATAACTTTAGTACATCCCTATTGAAATGGAATGATTTCCAGAATCCAAGGGAAATAATTCAGGGATAGAGTAGGTTATATTCTATAATGCTATTTGTGTAAAATTTAAAAAAATTGTATAAAAGTACATAAACATAAACTCTGAATATACACATGTATACTTAAAAACTTTTTTGAAAGGTAACAGGAAATGGGCATAGTTATATTTGAGGAAAGAGATTGGAGCTTAAGGGTAAGAAGAGGGATTTTCTTTTAATTTTATTTCTTTTACATATTTCTGTTTTGTTTTGTTTTTTTTCCATATCCACATATTACTTTTATTTTTATATTATTCATGAAAAATTTGGACTTGTTAGAATGAGTGATGTGGACGTATCTGTGTGTGAGAGAGGGAGAAGTCTCAGATCATTCTTAAATTTAATTTAAGAAACAGTTTGAATGGTTGTCCAACAAATTAAAGAAGGAAATACAGGGGAGAAGTAAAAAGAAGATTATGAGTAAAGTTTCAAGACTGTCTTATCTTAACCTTATGTCCATTGTCCAGTCTGTTGCTAATGCCAACATCCTTTCATTTATCCATTAAATTGAATAGTTAACACAATTCTAGGGAAATGATTTAAACTGCTTCTTTATATGTAATGTTCCCTAGTGAAAAAATGTATCCTTGACCTCATCTTCTCACAGCAGTAGTATCAGAGAAATCAACTGAGGAACTTTTTATCCATTACACTGTGACAGATAGTATATAATTTAATATTAATACAGTGTATATTAATGCAGTTCTGTCAGGTAGAATATTAGTTTATTTGCTCAAACCCAAAGTTCCAGTGTTTTTTAATGAAGATGGAAGTTTATTTTTCTTTCATGCAAAGTCGTAGGTAGATAGACCACGGTTGGTGTGAAAACTCCGCAGCCATCATGTTCCAAGCTTCTTCCATCCTATTGCCTGGCCAACCTAACACGGGGCTTCTGTCTCATGACTCAAGGTGGCTGCTCTAGCTGCCATGTTATAGCCATGGTAGGTGGATATGGAAATAGGTGCCCCTTTATTTTGGGAACATAACACAGAAGTACAAAAACAGGGTCATACCTAGAGTTGCAGCTAAATATGCTATTGCTATATATGAAGGGAGAACAGGTATTAGGCGACAGTTAGCAAAGTCTTCTACAGATGTCTTTTCACATTGCTGACTATTAAAAAGCATATATTATCCTAAATGAAATTGGAAACTATGTAATTCAGAGTTTTGCGGTCTAATAGGGTTTTCTGGCATAGTAAAAAGCAGGAAGTAAAAAGAACACATGACAGAAAAAGTTGAGCTTTGTACAGTGAAGTGATTCAAAATATGGGAAGATGTAAGAATAAATGTGAGGATAGTATCTGTGAAGAGAGAAGTTTTAACAGAATATTTTTATGTTTGATGTTATCATGACTGAAGCTTAGACACAATACTACAGTATACTGAGGACCAATAAGTAGGGTCAAGTCCCAGTATAGATTTAGCAGGAAAATTAAAGCCTGAAAATACAGACCCCCAAGACGTACAAGACCTATCCTATTTACCATCAGAAACCAGGTTAACACATGTGATAGTAAACCTTAAGGGAATTGCATGGTGTGAAAATGGCAGAATATAAGCCTGAATAGGGACATTTATTGCCAAGGGGCACTATTTCCTGACTCTAGATTTAATGGCCAAGATATAATGTCTTATAGTAAAATAGGGGGAGATGCTAGAATTACCTTGAAAAAATATTGAAAGGGATATCAAAAGACTCAGGGAGGAGAGCAATTTAGAATACCTTTATCATATGACCTCAGAGAACTCACTACAGGTGTTTGCTTATTTTCCCTGGCAACTCACCAGAGGACACATCTTTGCTAAGGCAATATGGAATGCACTGGTAAAGGTGGTGCTGGGGTCTTCGAGAAGCTCAGTGACAGCTGTCTGCTGAGGGCCAATATTGACAGTAGGAGATAGCCTAAGAACTGGGTTCAATAGGGATGGTGGCATTCTGGCATGGCTGTGTCCCAGGGTAAACATTATATAGAGAGCGTGGAAAAAAAAAATAGTGTCCAGCAAGACTAGAACAGCACACCAGGAACTTATCACAGGATATTCCTAGGAATAAGATTCATAGGCAGCCAAAACCTATGATACAAATGTGAAGTATAACCAAACTTGTGTAATCTAAAAGACCCAGAGCTGGACAGCAGATGTTAGTTACCACATTAGACAATTATGTTCCTATAGCAGGTCTTAAGATGTAAGATAATTTAGAGACCCATATCAAAGGGAACTTTCTCTTGATAAAGTTCCTGCAGTGTCCCAGCAGCTAGATGTGATAAATATTTCCCTAGTCCTTCCCCATAGGACCCTGCACTCATTTGGCTGTGTGTGCAATGAGGAAAGAGGATTACCTAGATCTTTTGAGGGTTGTTGGATATAAGTTCTGAGCTGAAACTGATGCCAAAGATCCAAAATGCCTTTGTGGTCCTCTGGTTGGAGTGGAGGCTCATAGAGGAAGATTAATAGAATCGTGGCACAAGTTTATCTCACAGGTGGGTCCAATGCATTGGTAAACTCACACTGTTTATTTCTCTAGTCCCATAGTACGTGATTGTGATAAATGTTATCAACTGGCAAAACTCTTACATTGTTTCATGACCTGTGGAACAAAAGCCATTACAGTAGAATGGGCCAAGCAGAAGCTCTTAAAATTGCCCATTTATCCTCCTCCAGAATCAGAAGCAATACTTCATCCTGAATCAGAAGCAATACTTCATCCTGATGAGAATTACCAAGATTAGCACTTTCATCAAAAGCTTAAAGAAGGGGGAAAGCCGGGACGGCTCAGCGGGTTGAGCGCTCGCTTTGAGGCCATGAGGACCGAGGATCGAATCCCGGCTCCGGCCCAGGCAGGACCCACATGCTGAACTGGGGAGTTCCCACAGTTTGGTTCTCTAACTGTCTCTGTCTCTGTCTCTCTCTCTATCTGTCAAAAAGTAAAATAGAAATAACTATGCA
>PVKE010040966.1:0-14373 GCA_004027555.1 Craseonycteris thonglongyai | reverse complement strand
TCTCTGTCTCTGTATCTCTCTCTCTGTCAAAAATAAAAATAAATAAATAAAAATATAAAAAAAAAAAGAGGAGGAATGAAATAATACTCAAATATAGCAACTTTAAAGTATAAACAAATTTAGTATCCTAGTGTATATGTGTGGGCATGTGTGTGGGTAAATAGTGATTATATACAGATAAGCTTCTGGTCTCTCTCTTTTATTTTGTATTTTCAAAAATTCTGTCATATGCCGAGTCAAAACCCAACACTTCTCAAGGGCAAACAGATCCTCCTGGGCACTGTCTTTTTCCTTATCTTTGCTTGGGCACCAGTGTACAAATGTGTATATTGTAGACACATTTCATCAACATAACACTAGGATATTGTAACCCAGGCTTCCACAATGGTACTGGTGTGGGTAAGCAAGAAATCAACTTATTTGACAGACATCTTCCCATAATAGTCCTTTATGATCCTTTTTATTTCTGAAAGGATCCATTATATAGACTCTTCTTTCATTTTTTTACTTTATTTAGTTTAGTCTTCTCTTTTTTTTCTATTTAGTCTTGGTAAAGTTTGTTGATTTTACCTTCTCAAAAATACAACATTTAGTTTTAATTTTTGAATTGCTTTTCTATTCTTTATTTGATTTATTCTTCCTTTTTAATTCCTGGAGATGTATATTTGTTTATTGGAGATCTTTCCTCTTTTTAATGTCAGCATTTTTGCTATAAGCTTGCCTCTTGGTATTACTTTTGTTGCATTCCTTAAGTTTTGCTATGTTGAGTTTTCATTTGTTTCATGTGATTTCCTTACTAACCCAGTGATTGTTCAAGAGTGTGTTGTTTAGTTTCCATGTATTTATGAATTTTTCTGTTTTCTTACTATTATTGATTCCTGGTTTCCTTCCGTTGTTTTCAGAAAAGATACTTGGAATGATTTCCATTTACTTAAATTGCTTAAGACTTGTTTTGTGACTAAATATGTGATCTAACCTAGATAATGTTTCATATATGCTTGAGAAGAATGTATATTTTTCTGCTGTTGGGTGGAAATATGTTGACCAAAAGGCACAAAGTTTGTTACTAAAGATGAACAAGTTCTGGAGATCTAGTGTACAGCAATATGACATAGTTAACAATAAACATACTGTAGTAGTGCCCAAAATTTTTTCACAAGGGACCAGTTTCATGAAAAACAATTTTTCCATGAACCGTGGGGGAAGGAACTCAAATGCATTGACATTTATTGTGCACTTTATTTCTATTATTATTTATTGTAATGTATAATGAAATAATTATACAACTCCCATTCATGCAGAATCAGCAGGAACCCTGAACTTGCTTCACTGCAACTAGACGGTACCATCTGGGGGTGATGAGAGACAGTGACACCTGAAATGCATTGCATATGTTCATTGTACTTCGTAATTTTGTTATGGTTGCTGTCATTGTAGAAAACCGTTTCACAAAGACAGGGTTGTGGCAATGGAAGCAGGCTTTTCAGTGCTTTTGTTGCAATCTCAGGATATTCCGACTTAACTTTAATCCAGAGTGTACAGAGATTTGAAGTTGTCCAAACATACTTTTAAGGCCACTGTCATTTGTCATCTAAAGCAGCTGGTCCTCTTCTAGCATCGACAAAGTCGATTCACCAATGGGTCATGGATTTATAACTTCCAAATTGAGGGGTCTTTTGTGGTCGGGAAGTCATGCTCAAACTCTTTTGAAAGCTGAGATAGGTGATCATGCACCAGCTGGGAGAAAGAAGGCCCTGGCTCAGTCTCTTTCAAAATCGCTGCTAATGTTTGAAATGTGTCGAAAATCCCAATGTTCACTCATCGCCCCCATAATTTCAGTTTGGCTTTGAATGCAGGCACTTTATCTGCCATCTTGAACACAGTTGTTCTCTCCTGAAGTGACAGATTGAGTTCATTGAGCAGGTTTAATAATGTCACACAATTGCTGCTAGTGGTGACTGTTTTTCTACAAGAAATCTCTGGAGTGGCTACCATTACTCAAAAGCTCTGGCCTGTGATCTACTGTTAGAAAGCCATCCTACTTCTGTGTATGAGAGAAGATGTGTGTGCTCTGAGTCCCTCTCCTCACAGAGCTGCATAAACACATGTGAGTTCAAGGCATGCACTTTGATGTGGTTGATTATTTTAATCACATCCCATAAAATGCTGTTAAACTCAGGTGACATTTTTCAGTTAGCTGATGTTTCTGTATGGCTGACACAGTGCGTAGACTTACATTCAAAAGTGACCTCTTTGACCTGAGTAGTGAAACTGTATAGCTGTCCAGTCATGACAGCTGCTCCATCCATGCCTATACTGACCCAAAATTACCCATTCAGTTTTCTTCATACAAAATCACTTGAATACAAAAAGACTTGAATAGTTTTGCAGCTGAGATATTGATTGGCAACAAAAGTGCACATGACATACCTTTATGCACATCCTCTTGAAAAATATATCACACAGAAGCAATCTTTATTGTCTTATTGTCAACATGGGTAGACTCGTCAACCTAGATTGCATACCATGGTGACTCTTTGATCCTCTCTAACAAGTTTGCCTCAATATCCTCTTCTGTTTCATCAATTTGTCAGGTTATGGTGCTGGCTGAAAGAGGAACACGTGCCACCTTTTGAACTGTAGCCTCTCCTAAAAGTTCAGGACAAATGTCCTTAGCAGCAGGCAGGATCGATGCTTCACTAAGAGTAAAGGAATACTTAGATTGAGCAACACAGTTAACCACTAAGAATGATGCTCTCAGTGCAAACACGTTTGATAAGATGGTGGCCTTCAGTAATTGTTTCTGTTCTTTGTGTTCTTGATTTTTCTTTTGAAAAATTCCAAGGGCTTATCTTCTAATGCAGGGTGCTTGGTCTCCATTGGTGAAATAGTTGAATGCTTCATGGCTTCACTGGATAGTTGGAGAATGTGAATCACCTGTTGCAATAAACCCATAATTCAAGTAGGACTCTTGGTATTTTCTTTTAAATGCGACTTTCTTTTTGTTGGCAGTCATAGAGTTTTCTGCTGTCTCGTTGGATCTTTCCCCCTTTTCAAAGAAGCTCTCCAGTGATGGTTTTATTTTTAGTCATTTTGGCTAGGATTTGCTTGTGAATTTACCAACACTGTGACTGCAACAAGTGTACAGTGCAGGAAAGAGACATGGATGCATGTGGTAAATAAAATAATGGGTGGACCACGAACTGACTAAAATAAATGTCAGATTCTGACTTAAAGCCTTCCACCAGATGCAGCTTGTCACTTGCCACTCACTGATAGGGTTTTATGAGTCTGCAACAATTGATTTATTATGGCCTCTGTCAGTCAAACCTCTCTGCTAATGTTTGTCTGTATTTGCAGCCACTCCTGAGCACTAACATCACCGCCTCAGCTCCCCCTCAGATCATCAGGCATTAGATTCTCATAAAGAGCACAGCTTAGATACCTCCCATGCACAGTTCACCTTTGAGAATCTTATGCTGCCACTAATCTGACAGGAGGTGGAACTCGGGCAGTAATGCAAGTGATGGGAGCAGCATTAAACACAGATGAAGCTTTGGTTGCTCACTGGTTGCTCACCTCCTGCTGTGTGTCCTGGTTCCTAACAGGCCAGAGACCCCCTGTTTGTGACCTGGGGATTGGGGACCCCTTGCTGTATTGTATACTTGAAATTTGCTAAGAGGGTAGATAGCAGTATTCTCATCAACCCCCACCCACCCCCCCAAAAAAAGAAAAAAGAAAGAAAATTGTAACTGTGTGAGCTGATGAATATATTAATAAGCTCAATTGTCGTGATTACCTTTATATATATATATATCTATATACATAGATATATAGATATATATAGTTGTCCACCATAAATTATATAATTTTTATTTGTAAATTATACCCCAATATGGTTGGAAGAAAATGGTGTAAAATTGCTTGTATACAAAACTAACACAAAATAAAATAGATTTTACTTTAAGTTAAAAAAAATCAGTTTATTGTACCTTGTTTAAGTTATTACCTAGAAGGGAATATTAGTTATTGGTCGCCTTACATCTAGCTTGACAGTAGGTCATAAACTGGTTGGTATACTTGATCTTGGTATGGCAATTGTCATTTTTATGTAATAATAGTCATTAATTGTAAACTCTATAGCAGCACACCATTTCAGTGAACTTCAGTCTTCTCACTAGATTAACCAGGGCAGATGGCTGTCTGTTAAAAATTCAACAATTAACTTTGAAGATACATACTACAGTCTGCTTTCTCAGGCAATAAATTAGAGGAAGTAGAGGATTTCAAATAGTGAACTGTGACGTGGAAGCATGGTCACTGGACTGGAAATATGAATATCTTGCTCTGCCTTTGTCTACCTATGTGACCTTGGTCAAACTAAGTCAGCCTCTTAGGGAATCCATGTCTTCATCATTAAAAGTGAGGGTTGACATGTGTTCTTCCAGTCCTGTGCTTCTGTGGATCTTTTCCAAGCCAGTTGTTTTTCTTTTTCTAGAATAAATGCATTATTTGACAACATGAGTCATTTTTTTAACTGGAATTTATTCCAATTTTCTTTTTTATAGTAAGTGATGCTGACTCCTCAAATGCATTTATGAACAAAAGGTTTTATTCTAAATTAGTGAAAAACATCAGTGTTTGAGAGGAAGCATAGCAACGATTTCCATGGTGTAATTCCTGAAACCTATATATTATTTGGCCTCAGACAAGATCTTAACTGCTCTCAGCCTCAGTCTTCTCATCTATACATTTTAGTATTAATAGTACCTTTGTTATATGGCATTACATTGGTTAATTTATGAAAAGCCTTTAGAATAGTTTCCAAGATATACTAGTACAATAAATGTTATTATAAGCTACTGCTATTATTCCATAATATGAATTTTTTCTTTCCCAGCATACTTTTCTACAATATAAACACCAGTCATTCATTCCCATGCCATTCAATCATTCCCACTGGCACCAGGGAATGTTTGAATTCTCAGATATTCCACATTTCTTTTAAAGTCTGTTTGTCCTCACAGCTCTGAAGCAGCTGCCTTTGGAGTTTATTTGTTCTCTTCTAAGCACCAGGCAAAGGACTCAGCACACAGGGATATGTTGAGCTGCTACTACCAACTTTGAAGAAGGAGCAGCAGACATAGAAAATAATCCAGTGTCTCTCCCTCAAGAATCTGTCCTTTCAGAGTTGAACTTGTGAGCGAAATAAGAGTGGCTTTGAAGTCTTTCACCTGTAAATAATATTGTACATTTTATGGTTCACCATCACCCAAACATTTATAAACTTTCACTTTTATTTTTTGATGGCCTTTATCATTACTAGTTTTTACACTGAAAACTTCAGAATATTCAACTTGATAATTTTTTATTGAATGTTCTTTTCTTGAAACCATAGAAGAAGAAATAGTTCTTTTTGTTTTTGTTGTTAAATTTATGGGGGTGACATTTGTTAGTAAAAATTACATAGGTTCCAGGTGTACAATTCTACAGTACTTCCTCTATGTGTTGCATTGTGTGCTCACCATGACATAGTTTAGATAAACTCACCTTTTCTTTATAGCATGATAAGTGTGAAAATTATTTCTTCACACTTCATTATTTGTGTAAGAATCAAACAAAATAATGTATGTGAAATTAGTTTGAAATCTTGAAAGAAATATCATGATATATATTTGAGACATATATATATATATGTATATATATATGTATATGTATATGTATAAATACTGGAGAATAGGACAGTATTATTTATACACACATATTTTACACATACTTGCAAAATATGAGTAATTATCATTTTTTATTCATGGATAATAACTTTAAGCCATTTCCACGTATGAAAGTCTCATGTGTGAGAACACTGAGGATAAAAACTACTTCCAAATTATATTTGTACTGAACACTCTTGTTAATTTATCCCCAATGTATTTTTAATGTGTGTGTCATCTGCTTCTGTAGATGCTGCTTTGGATCTATAATCCCCATAAAGTCGTCCTGTGGTGTATTTTTCTACACACGGACCTTCTGAATTCTTAGCCCCTCACAGGATTCTTTTTTAACAATATAGTTTTATCTCCCTGTATTGTATTTAGCTTCTTTTTACAAGAATTTTGCATTTTCGTCTATGTTAACATGTATTTCCTAATTTGATTATTTCTTTTTCAAGGATAGAGATTTGCTTCTTTCAAGCACAGGGATGTTCTGTTACTTCATTTTAAGACTGGTAGCCACAATGCTGCTAACTAGTATGGTCAATAGGCACATATCATAGTCCTTTTTACCTCTTATGTAATGGAAAATTCTTCTTCTTCTTCTTTTATCTAGAATAACAACAATGTCCTTTTCTGTATGTATGAAATGAGAAAAAAATGATGACTCTTCACTTTTTCCTCTGATTCAGGCTGTATAATTTGATGTCCTCAGTTGGAAAAGATTATATAGCTGATGCCAGCATCTTTTGGATTTCTCACATGACCAGTTGCTCAAAGATATTTATTTTTTAGTTTATTTTTCTCTATGTATGCCTGTGATTAATGTTCAGAAAGTTATTGTCATAGCTCCATCCACAATATTTATTGGTGCTTTTTGTGAGCTCAACATCTCGCTGATAGGAAAACAGAATAAGTATCCGATGCTCTCCTGGCACTGAAATCACTGACAATATAGTCAAAGAATTAAGATTACTGTAGCGAACAGAAAGCAAACATATCAGAACACTAAAAAAAGTTTTACTTAGTGTAGAAGGTATGAAAATGATTTTCAGAAACTGCATTGAACCACCTTTGATGATAAATACTCTGCATTTAATTTTGCACCCATTTTGTGATGATAGAACTAAATGAGGATTAAAGCAATTATATAAATTATTTTATATAGGTCACACAGTTTGTAAATGGCCTGGTTGGGATGCCAACTTGGTTCATAAATATGTCCATTAGTTCCATAAGAGAAGTTTAAGAGAAAGCTTAGTGGATGAAACAGTACAAATAATATTAATATTACTACTGATTGAGTGTTGGGTGTTAGGTACTCTTCTAAGCACTTTATATACATGTTCTTAATCCTTTCTACAAAGCCACATGGTAAATATTTTGAGTCCTTATTTGCAGCTGCAGAAACTGAGGCTCGGAGACATCAACTAACTTTACTGTTGGCATGAGAGTGATGGAGCTGGGATTTGAAACTTGGTTTTCTGGCTCCCAAATTCAGTGCTCTCTATGTAAGAAAGAGATGAACAGGAAGTTAAAAGTAGCTGTGATGCTTTCAGCTGGGACAATTGATACGGTGACAGTGATCAACTGAAGTACTGCCTTAGTGTAACAACTAATGAGGGAGAAAAACAGGATACTTTTGGTTTTGGTAATGTTGAGTTTGAAGGTGCTACTCAGACATTTGCATGAGACTGGGAAGTCAGGTTTGAAGCTCAGAACATCTTTCAGAATTAGAGATGTTAGAAGAGTTACTCATTTCAGTTGCTAAGGTGATGAGGATACTCAGAGAGGTTAAGAATCAGAGATTGAGGAGGCAGTAGGAGAATCAGAAAAGCAAAGTGTTCTGAAGGACAACAGAGGGAAGGTTTTCCAGAAGCTGAGGGATCTGCCCAGTGCTACAGACAGAGGTCGGGTCTGGCAACGACCGAAGAGCTTTGGTGTCATCAACCACCTTTAGGAGTGCAATTCATAGGAAGGCTTGTTGTGTTTGTTTCGTTTTGTTAATATGGGGAAGTATGGGCATGATTGAAGGCTGATTTATATAAAGAATTGGAAGGTATGGAGGAGCCAGGCTTTGTATTAATACAATCCTATATTGAATTGCAGTGTATATATATATATACATATATATATATACGCAGTATATATATATATATATATGGAATAGCCACACTTTATTTTCTGGACACTGCAAAAAAGAAGCCATTTAATTTCTTTGCTTACAGCTAAACCTCATTATTCACTACAAATGAAGAAAACCTTAATTTGTCTCTCTAGTACATTATAGCAGAGTGACTTCACATCAGCATGGAGGAATTCAGAGATGAAAACTAGGAGTCACAGGGACCAGCTATCTTAGTGATAATTATTCTCTGTGACTGCTTAGCGTGATAAACATGTCAGAGTCCCTAATTAGCTCAGTCCTGTCTCTGCAGAATCACCAATTCCGGGGCTCTTCTTCATTGACTTGATGCTAATACTTTCAGAGGTAAGCATCTTTTTAGTGGGATAGGGAGGCTCTTACGATATATGTGGAAACAATGGTCTCTTCACTAGGAGTGACTTCATCATGAGACCCGATATGGCCCACTTTCAGAAGTGGGTGAAGTCAGGGAAGAACCAAACTAAAAGAGATAGGTCTAATTTTCTTATTTTTTTTTCAGCTTTATTGAGGTATAATTAACAAAATGTTAAGGATATTTAAAGTGCTCATTGTGATGATATGATACAAGTATACATTGTGTCAGGATTCTTCTCATCTAATTAACACAGTCATTGTATATGTCTTTATTTGTTTGTTTTTGATAAGAATATTTAAGTTCTACTCTCTTAGCAAATTTTAATTATACATTACTGTGTTATCAATTATTGTTAATCAGTTATATGTTAAGTACTCAAAGCTTATTCATCTTATAGCTGAAAGTTTGTACAAAAGGTATAGATCTACACAGAATTAAAGATAAACACATCTTTAATATATACAAATATCTCTGAAAGCCTCTTGGAGCTAGCTCTAGCCATGGAGAAGTCTTAACTTATCAGGCCTGGAAGTCAAATCACATCCTTCACTATAGAAAAGGAAGGACTCAATGTGGGAAATTGCAACAATGTGGTATCTACCACGGGAGACTGAAAAGGGAGATAGTCAAAGAAGAAAGTTCATAGAAAGTATTAATTCAAACCGTGTAAAACTGGCTGAAGGGTGACTAATTTGATTTACAAAAATGGCAATTTCACATAAACAACTAATAGGATGGAGAAGATGACAGGCTTGTTGAGGAACTCAGATTGGCCACTAGGTTTTTGAGTCTATTTGTAGCCTTTTGATGGAAGTGTGTTAAAGGGATCACACTAAGAAGACAACCATTCTGTGGAGAAGATACTGAACAAATATTATGGTATCTAGCTATCCATAGGCATTCTAGTGTCATCCAAGATATCTCCCAGACTTAAGCAGAAAATCTTTGAAGACATTTCTGTATTCTGGTAGGCTTTAATATATGTAGAAACCTTTCAGTTATGGAGGGATAAAAGAAGAGAGAGGGGAGAGGGCCCAGAGCAGTCTCCATAGTTGTACCTCATTAGTTGTGACATGGTTTCATTTCACACAGCTGTATATGAGGCTGTGTGGGGTGGGAACCGAAACTAGGTTCTCCCACATGGGAGGTGAGAACCTTCACCTCTGTGCTATCTTGGTGGTTACCAGTTGCTCCAGAGTTCAGCATATGGGTTTGCAAAGTCAGGGCCAGGAATAGAACCCTGGACCTTCTGGTTGTGAGGCAAGCACTCAACTGCTGAGCTACCCTGGTACCCCTAAGGGAACAATAGTTTCTAAAGGTCTCTGGGCAACACAGAAGGAATTGCTGGGCCAGGGCAAAGGCATGAGGATTATTGCATCTTTGGGGAAAGGGCAGTTGTATGTACTCAGGGTGCTGGCTCCTACAAATCATGATATGTATGTACATCCAGTCTAGATTCTGGTTAATAGGTCCAGGCATAAAGAATTTGAAATAGTGAGGCACATATTCCCAGTTATTTTCTCACTATACAGCCCCCTATAATCAAAGTGTAGTTATCAATATATTCTTTCATTGATACATAGATTGGCTCATGCATAAATTTTTAACACATAGAGACAACCAGCAAAGACTAGTGTTAAATTCTAGGCTCATCCACTAGGACAGGACAGTCAGGCAGGTGGGTATTGGAAAATGATGTAGCCACAGGAAGTACATACTGTCTAAGGACACATTGGATCTCAATCCTGACTACAGATTAGATTCACTTAGAAGACACATAAACCATAACAATTCCCAACCCCAACTCAAGGGCAATTAAGTCAGAATCTCTAGGAGTGGGAACTAGACATTGGTTCCTTTCAAAAATACCCAAAGAAGTTTTAATGTACATTTAGGACTAATTTTCTCTTGGTTAGATGGTAGATAAGATGAAGGAAGGTAAGATGACACCACATCCTCACAGATGAGGCCACTGGAATGATGGAAAACCTCTAGTAAATAACCAAGAAGTCAGTCTGATATAAATTCTTAGTCATCTGATTGTATTTATAAGTAAATTTTTACTCCTTAAAAGGGAGTCTGCTTTAGTAACACAAAGTTCTAGGACAGAGCCTTAAGGCATAGGGTGATTGTCCCATCTAGTTTTAAAGCAGCAGTACTGTTTTCAAAATTGGGGGCAAGACAATGTGAGCTATTGAGAGAGTACTTTAAAGAAGAAAAAGCCCATTTTTGAAAAACGTTATATACTCATTTGCTTCGTATTTCAAACTCACAAAAAGGTACAGGGTGCAAGTCTCACTGTCCCCTGTTTCTAGCTCTTCACTTTGTCTCACTGGAAAATACTCAGTCTTATGTATACAACAATTAGGTCATGTATACAAGATGTGATGATTAAGTTCACGAACTCATCCTAGAAAGAGTGCTACATAGCTCATTGCTGAATATCACTACAGTCACTTTCACAGTGCTCCCCTGGGAAACCATGCACTGATCCCAGCTCCTAGTCCACCCTTCAAAGCAATTTTGGAACTCTTTTTCTGGAATGGCCATCATAGCCATTGTTGTATTACCCTTGATGTTTTATGTGTCATCAAAATGTCATCCTTTCAATGTTTCTTTTATATTTGGGTAAAGAAAAAAGTCATTGAGGGCCAGATCAAGTGAGTGTTCCAATGCAGTTATTTGTTTCTTGGAAAAAACTCTCACAGACAGTGCCCTGTGAGCTGGTGCATTGTTGTGATGCAAGAATCATGATTTATTGGCAAAAAGTTCAGGTCATTTTCTTAAATTTTACTCAGGTTTTTCAGCACTTCCAAAGAGTAAACTTGGTAAACTTGGTTGACTGTCCAGTTGGTATAAATTCATAATGATCAATCCCTCTGATATCAAAAAAGATTTGCAACATCGTTTTGACTCTGGATTTGGACTGACAGAAATTTTTTTTGTCGTAGAGAATTGGCTGACTTCCATTGTGCACTTTGACGCTTTGTTTCAGGGTTGTATCGGTACACCTGTGTTTCATTACTTGTGATAACATGGCCAAAAACATCATCTTGCCTCTCCAAAATGTCTTGTCAAACTTCAACTCTCCTTTGCTTTTGTTCATTGGTGAGCTTCTTTGAGATCATTTTTGCACACATCTTTCTCATGCCAAGATTTTCAGTTAAGGTTTCCCTGTTTCTCTATCAATGTTGACTTGGTCTGCTATGCTTCTCACAGTCTGCTGATGATTTTGACACACGATTTGATTAATTTTTGCAATGTTTTCATCAGTTCTGATTGTAACTGGCCACCCTGGCCCCTTTTCATCAGTGACACTTTCTCTCCCCTCAGAAAAACATTTAATCATTTGTACACTGCTGTTTTATTCATGACAATATCTTTATAAACGTGGACTAAAATCCCTGATTTTATTTACACTCCTTCCAAGTTTAACAAGGAATTTGTTCATTGCTCAAATTCAAGCTCTGACATTCTTATAATGGCACAAAAAACTATGCAACTACTATGATGAATGCCACTCAACAAGATACTACCACACGCAGACACAAACACAACTATGAGGCACTGGTATACCAGGGTTATGAAACCTTACTGAGTTGTTTGTACAGTGCTGCCAACGTAAGCACATTGTGGCAAGTTTGCAAACTTAAATGTAAGCAGTGTCTTCCCTCCCTCACCTTTTAAAAAATGCAAATGGAATTGTGCAGATATCATGCACAGTACTCTGTATTTTGCCCTTTTCACTAAATACTATCCCCTGGACAAATACTTATATTTTAACAAGACTAAAGTTTAGATATTGCATATCCAAACTCTCTTCCATTGATAAAAAATACAAGGCATGTAGTAGAAACTCAACAAATGCCATTGCCAATTTCATCACACTTCCAAAACAAACAAGCCAATATTGCTACACCTGTCTCCTGAAATGAAATTCAGGACTAGACCATAAGGGATGTTGCTGTCTTCACCTTAAACCGCTGTAGACACGTGCCTTCGGTGACATTCTCAGAAGTAGTGTTCTAAAAGGGACCAGGTGTGCTTCTAACCTGGTCACAAAAAGAGACATACATTGCAGTTGACTCAGAAGTTTTTATATTAAAACCTGAGAAGTCATAAGAACCTTGACCCTTATCCTTGGATAAACTGAAATTATAGGACCAATAATAAAGTAAATAATTTTTTGCTCAAAGGTTTAGCTCTAGCGTTTTATATTTTCCGTTTGCTAAATTGCTATACTCCACTACTTTCTATGTAGAAAATTATAAGTGCAAGTTAATTTTAAGATATTTGGTAACTCTCTTGTTTTCTTTGTTTTGTGCCACATTATAAATATTGGGAATTGATATTATACAAATCTTTGATAGTAAATATTGGTGATTTATGACAGCTAAGAGCTTAGAATTTCTGCTTCACCATTGTAGGTATTGCTTTCTGCCTTTGTTATTAGACTCTGGGGAAAGAAAGAAAAGCAAATGGTAAAAACATCAATTTGAGTTTTGAAGAGTTTTTGAGTTACTGTTACTTTTAGCTGCATTACTGCTTTTGGTGTGTACCAGTATGTTGTTTGTTGAATGTCCCTACAGTCTTAGAATTCTCTCATTTTAAAATTGAATAGTGTTTTGGGCTCCTGCCCCTTACTGAATATGTAACTCCTAGAATTAGTGTTGTTTTTCCCAGGTAGCGCAGCATAATTAGTGTGTTACTGGTTACTTTATTAAAAAGCCTTGCAAAAGGATTCTGTTGCTCAGGTGTGCATGTGTGATTGTGTGTGTATAGTAGGCTATGCATGTGCAGGAGGGCAAAAGAGAAGAATATTCAATAAAATCAATGTCACTGAGTCACTTAGAATTCATAATGAGAGATACTTGTATATAGGGTTGCTGTAGTTTTCTGAAGCTACTTGTGGTTTTTTGTGCTGAGAACATGTGGTTCCTATGTTTATTCCTATATTCCTTTCCTTTATTAGAGACCCATAGCTTATACCATCTACTATATACATTTTAATAATATCTCTCACACATGTATCAATAATTACTAGGACATATATATGTTCCAATAAAGCAGTACCTTACCTGGCTTGTTCACACTGTTATTCCCAGAATTTGGAACAGTGTCTAGTGACTAGACACTAGTCCATAGTAGGTACTTAATGAATATTTATTAAATGAACAAATATATTTGCACTACCTAATTTATTATGATTTATTTTTATATGAACAGTGATTTCTGATGAAAGATCTTATTCTGTGCTGCATAATATTTTCTTTAAGGTTTATGTTATTGTTTGAGAGAAGGAGAAAGAGAGAGAGAGAGAGAGAGAGAGAGAGAGAGAGAGAGAGAGAGAGAGAGAGAGAGAGAGAGAGAGAGCGCGAAGGGCCCAGAGCAGTCTCTGTAGTTGCACATCATTAGTTGTGACATGGCTTAATTTCACACCGGTGAGTGTGGGGCCACACAAAATGGGAACTGAACCGGGGGCCTCCTGCATGGGAGGTGAGCACCTTTGCTGCCTATACCTTCCCAGCAGTTACCAGTTGCACCTCAGTTCAGCACATGGGTTTGCACAGGCTAGGGCCTGGAATTGAACCCCTTACCTCGTGGTTGTGAGGCAAATGCTCAATTGCTGAGCTATCCCAGGATCCCCAGTGCTGCATAATATTACCTGAAGAGTTTACATCATTCAGAACCTAATGTTTGTGTTAATCAGAAGCTGCTTGAGGGAACAACAGTTAAAATATAAGATAACTTATATCTTAATTAATATTTGACATCAAATGATTTTTTAAATTGTTTTTGACAGAGAGAGAGTGAAAGAGAGAGTGAGAGAGAGAGAGAGAGAGAGAGAGAGAGAGATACAGAGACAAAGAGAGAACTGAACTGGGGGCACTCCCTAGTTCAGCACATGGGTCCGCACAGATCGGGCCGGGATTCGACCCTGGGTCCCCAGCGCTGCAAAGTGAGCGCTTAACCCACTGAGCCATCCCGGCTTCCCTCAAATGATTCTTAAAAAAATAAAACGCTGAAGTATGTAAACATTAAAGTAATTCTAAAAATAGGAAAACATCATGTTCATAGTCCTGAATGATCTTCTGGGGAATGGACAATAAAATGCAAAACAACTAAACCTTCCTGAGTTC
>PVKE010040965.1:0-14371 GCA_004027555.1 Craseonycteris thonglongyai | reverse complement strand
TTTTGGGGAAACCCGCGAAGCACTGAAGCCGCAAAACATGAAGCGCGAAGTGGCGAGGGAACGCTGTATGTCTTAAAAAGAGTCCTTTGAATGCCCTCAAAAATAGTATTAGTCTTTGTTTTGCCTTCCTTTCTTTTCCTCTTTTAATTTAGCTGAAGAATTCTCAAACTGCGTGTATAAAAATTAGAGTGTATCATTGTATTTTTAAAAAACCCTTAGGGGATGCCAGGATAGCTGGGCAGGTTGAGCGCTTGCCTTGCAACAGAGAGGTCTGAGGATGGAATCCTAGCCCTGGTCCGTGCAAACCCATATGCTCAACTGCAGTGCAACTGGTAAACGCCAGGAAGGTGCGAAGGTTCTTGCCTACCATGTGGGAAGCCCCTCTTTTGGTTCCCACCCTGCATGGCCCCACATTGAGCTGCGTGGAATGAAACTATGTCACAACTAATGACGTACAACTTATGGAGACTGCTCTGGGCCTTTCCCTGTTTCTCTCTCTCACTCTCACTGTCTCTCAAACAATAAAAAATAAATCATAAAAATAATTAAAACAATAAATACTTTATTCTTAGCTATATCTAAACTTCTTCAGTTAGGGCTTCAACAACTGGGTGTGTTTGCCACCACTGTCAAACCACCAAACAATTATTTATTCCCTCAAAAGCACCCATCCGCTTATTCTCAATTTTCTAACTTGAACTTCCTATCTACCAGCCATGTAAATCTGAGATTCAGGTTTTATCTTCAATGTGAATTCTCCATATGTTATCATTAATTATGTTCTTTAACTCTTAAAAATCTAAATTTGCCTGCTCCCATGGTTCAGCATACCTTCCTCTCTAGATCTAAATATGGCAAGACTCTAACTGGTCTCCTTGCCTTCCCCAGGTCACTTTCCAAAATGCATTGATTCTACATTTAGTTTGGGGTTTTTTTTCCATAATGCAAATCTTATCAAGATACACACACAAAAAAACAAAAACAAAAAAAGAATGAAAAGATATTAAAAAAATAAATAAAAAAAAGATACACACACGCCTGTTGAAATCCTTTCTAAGACTCCTTACAGGGTAAAGCAGGAGTAAGGCAGCTAGAAAGAACTTTGACCAAGGTTCTATTGTCATAGAAGAGAAACATATACCTAGTATTGCTAGACCTTCCAATTTTTTAATTACAAAAATATCTAGATTTTTTAAAAGTGAAATCTCCCAATTAAAAAAAGATATATAAGCAACTGATATGCTGTTTTTTAAAAAGAATGCAGAACTGACAATTTGAGTAATGACTGGATATTTGACATTAAAAATTTATTAAAATGTTAAGCAGTAATATGGGATTTTAATAATACTTTAGCGATACACTGAAATATCTATGAATGAAACATTTGCTACAAATAATTTTTTTTTGGGGGGGAAAATAAAGGGGAACACAGATGAAACAAACTGGCCATCAGCTGTTGATTGTGATGAGTAGATAGGGGCTCATCATATTCGTTATATATTCATTATATTATTCTATTCTTTATATGTTTGAAAACTTCCATTAAAGTGAAAACACATATTACAAAACCCAAATGTGTAGAGGGTTTATGACCTCCTGTTTCCACAGCCTTTCACAATCTATTATCGACTATGTCAGACTCACCTTCAACAACTCCCTTTTTGAATATTACATTCTATGTAAACTAAGAAATGACATTTTATTTCAAAACTGTTTCATTCCTTAGTGTTTTGGAATATATTCTCCTTTCTGCCTGTAAATACTCATGCTCATATATGGCACACTTCACATTTACCTTTTACTGTTCATAATGCAGTCTCTTTATGATATAAAACAATATATCTGGTCACTATCCTCAGTTCTTGGAAGACAGTTTCAAACCCTTGAAAAAAGCCCTTGCCATTTCCTGAGGGATTGGATATGTTTGTTATGTTAATGAAAGGACACCCGGTTGTGCCTATGAACAGCTTCAGAATGGAGGCTGGTCACCAAAAATTACAACCACCACATGGTAAGAGTTCAGCCACCTGACCTTCACAAAGGAGAGAGGGGTGCAGCTTAAGTTCAATCATATAGGCAATGATACCTAAAGAGATCAACCATACCTAACTCACAAAACTCTGCAAAATCTCTGGAGATTGAAGTTCAGAGGAGCTTCCTGGTGGATCAACACACTGGTGTGCCTGGAGAGTTATAAGCCCTGACTTCACAGGGAAAGGGCATGAAAACTGCTCCTTCCCAAACCTCATCCTATATGCAATCTTTATAATAAACTGTAATTGTAAGTACAGCACTTTATTGAGTTCTAGTCATTTTAGCAAACTACTGAATCCTAGAGGATTGTGAAAATGCCCTAATATGTAGCCAGCAGCTGGTTATCAGAAATATGGGTGGGCTGGGGACCTTCAAGTACTGTACTTGCAGCTGGCATCTAAAGCCTGGGCATTCTTATGGAGGATTTTCTTTTTAATCTGTGGGGGCCATGCTAACTCCAGGTAGTTGGTATCAAAATTTAACTGCATCTGGTATCAAACCAGTTGGATTAAAATGGAATACTCCCCTAACTAAAAGATTCTTGGAGTGAAGATTTTATGACTTAGTTGTTTTTGTATATTCCAAAACTAGTGTAGTTACTGATATACAAGGGCTGTTGGAAAGTACCCAGCCATGTAACATGAAAAGTAGAGGTATTTATAGATGAATTTTTTCTGGACAGCCCTCGTATACTACGTGCTCAAAAAGGATCATTGAACTAAAATGAGGGTAATTCTTTTCTTAGTTTAAGACTTTTAAAATAGGGGATGCCGGGATGCCTCAGTGGGTTGAACGCTCACTTTGCAGCCCTGGGGTCTGAGGATTGAGTCCTGGTCCCAGTCTGTGTGAACCTATATACTGAACTGTGGTGTGCTTCCCATGGGGGTTGGGGGCCCTGTTCGATTCCTGCCAGGACAAGCTTCCAAGTAGGAGGCCCCCAGTTCTGCCCCTGGCTAGTAGGGGTGTGTGCTTCCCATGCAGGAGGTCCCCGGCCTGGTTCCGGCCCTGCACAGTTCCACGCCCACCTGTATGGAACCAAACCATGTTGAAAATTAATAACTATGGAGACTGCTATGGGTCCTCCCCTGTCTCTCTCTGTCTCTATCTCTCTCTGTCAAAAACAATGAAATAAATCTTTAAAAAAAAGTTTTCAAATATATATTCTAGCCAAAAAGTCCCTAAATATAATTAACATGGGTAAGGAGGTACTTCCTGAAATTTAAATTGAAGTCTAGAATTTTAACTTAACAGTCAATCCTCATTAGTAGCAGTAGTTATGTTCTATAAAGTTACTGCAAACTGAATCATTCCTCCTATGGGAAATACAGGGTTAGGTTCCTTTGAGCCTCTGCTCACATTTTTATCAACTGATCAATATGTAATCTTGTTTTATGTGTGTTTCTGTTTAAAGATACCTTATCTAATATATTCTATTGATTCATTAACATTACATTCATAGCCAAAAACACTAACTCATGCCTTAACAAAGCTTATCTAATAATTATAATGCTATGTGTTGTTTTCTGAGTTCTGTGAATATCTGTAGCAAATTTTCTCCATAACGCACATCATAGCCGTCATGTGCTTAGGAATACTAGATAGCTTTCAGCACTATGCTTGTGGGCCATATTCAAAGGTGAAATCACCAACAACAAACAAAAGTGAAAAACATGGCACTAAATAGACCATGAAAAAGACATCTGTTTACAATACGAAAGGTGAAACAATAAAACCTTGGCTGAGAATATGGGCACAAGGCCACTGAAATTTTTCATCACTCTGCATATGTCTTGAACAACTTCAAAACCACCACAATTATGGATTTTATAGTGCCTTAATAAACAAATTTTACAAATAAACATTAGCAAGTAGGGAAGTCAAATACAGAATCCTCAAATGATAGGATTTGAGTGCGTAACATTTAGAAGGACACTTAAGCAAAACTTCACTTTATAAAGACTAAAATTAGTTGTTTAGCTTTGAGAATAAGTAATGAGTGAAAGAACTCTTAGTATTAAAAAATTTAGGTTACATTTAGAACTCTATAATAATATTTTAAGACCTTTACATTTTCTAGTACCCATTTTCTTTTTTAATACTATACTCAAGATTGTTTAATCTTAATTTGTGAACCGATTTTTCTAAAATGGATTGCATTTATTATACTTCTTATTGGACAACTCAGGGCACCTTAATTGCTAACAATTATTTGTTCAATGCTGGAATTCGAGGATGCTGGGTGCTGTTAGGGACACTACTAGTCTGCTACTCATTTATCCACCATTCATTCATCAGACATTTATGGAGCCCACTGTGATCAAGTACTCTGCTAGGCAACAGAGATATAATCACACAGAATAAAGCATAAGTCTCTGCTTTCTTGATACTTATATTCCAATTGGGGCAGAAATTAACCAATAAAAAATATAACAAAAAGTTATAAATTGGATACCATGCAAAAGAACCAAACAAGTGGTGTGAATGACAGATGAACTCTGGCTATTAAGTTAGGAAAAAATGTCTCTGAAATTACATTTACCCAACAACCTAAAGGATGAGAAGAACAAAGAGAAAGAGCTTATTAGTTGGAGAACAGCATGTCCACAAGCATGAAAGAGCATGGAACACTGCAGTAATCAAAAGGACAATGAGACAGTAGCACCACGTGCCAGGATGAAGGCTGAATTGGTAAGAATGGAACATATACAAAATCTGTGGGTCATGGGACAAAGTTTAAATTTTATGCCAAAGTAATGGTCTCAACGCAGGAGAAGGGACTTGATTTATTATACATTTTAAGATCTCTTTTGCTGCTCTGTGAATTAGAAGTAGGTACAAATAGCGAGGAGATATATTTTGGACATGGAATCAACGGGTCTTACAGATAAAGGCTAGGAGTGAAAAAAAAGTAAAAAAAGAAGGATGATGCCTACATTTCCAAGTTGAGGAAAATGGTGTATTTTCTGAAATGGAGTAGAGCAGGAATAAATTAAGAATTTAGACATGCTGAGTTTTTAAGTACTTATGAGACATCAAGTAAAAAATATCAAGAGGGCGGGAAGCCGGGATGGCTCAGTGGGTTAAGCGCTCACTTTGCAGCCCTGGGGACCAATGATCGAATCCCGGCCCCAGCCTGTGCGGACCCATATGCTGAACTGAGGAGTGCCCCAGTTTGGTTCTCACCGGGTGAAGACCCTGGCCCAGTTCTGCCCTGTGCAGCCCCTCGCCCACCTATGGAATCAAACTATGTTGAAAAACCAATGATGTGCAACTATGGAGACTGTTCTGGGCCCTCCCCCTTCTCTCTGTCTCTGTCTCTGTATCTCTCTTCTCTGTCAAAAAAAAGAAAAAAAGAAAAATATCAAGAGGGCAACTGCATATTAGAATCTACAATTCAGAAGATAACTTCAGGTCATTATATAATTGTGTTATTTAAATCTGTAAGAATTAATCACCTAAAGAGGAAAAAAAAAACAACAACCCCACAGTAAAAAGCTAAAGACTGTAGTTCATAAGAAAGTGGGAAAATAATTTACAAAACAATGAATGTAACAAATTTGGCTATTAAAGAAAATGGGAAAATAAGCCTCAAACTATAAGAAGGGCTTTGATTTTGTGGAAGGGAGTCAACCAGGTTTGTAACTTCTTTGTTGTTGTTACTTTTAATGGGAGAGATCCTTTTTTTATTAAAGTGTGTATGCTAACAGGAATAATCCAACAGAAATAAAGCAATAAATGACATAAGAGAGAGGAAATGGCCAAAAAAGAAAAGTCTGGGTGAAAGAAGACTGGAGTACAGGGCATGAGCACAAGAGTTGGGCCTTGACAAAAAGGATACTTCCTTCACGGGCTAAACTTAAAATATATAAACTAAAAAAAATTTGCACATGTAACTGGGGTTATGGGTTTGGTGATATGAAAATGAGAGCAATGAACTCCAGTTTCAAGAGCTCAGAGTGAGGCTACGGCAGGTTTACATAAGATTTGAGGAAAAATGACTTGGGTTGAAAAGCTAAGACATAGAGAATACAAAGACTGCCCAGTAGCATGGAGTGGCCACTTAAGGTTTGAGATTACGAATTTAAAGTAAAACCTGTACAAAATACAGCTGCACAATTTTTTTCAACAGTCAGTACTTCCTACAGTTTGATTCCATGCCATATGGTTCCTAGCTACTATACTTTAAGTTCTGGTCTCTATTTTTAGTCTTCTTTTCCTATTATTTGGTATGTCTATCTCAGCAAAATGATTTGCAATCTGCTTGTAACCGCTGCATTTATGCCTTTCTAATATGAGCTTGGAAGATAGATACAAAAGTTTATTAGCTTTAGAATCTATATAGCAGTTCATAATGGTTACAAAAATATAATTAGAGAAAAATGCTTTATGTTAATATGTTAAGTAAAGAAACATAATGTAAAACTGTACATACAATATAATCACAACCATGAGGAGAAAATATGAATA
The DNA here is from genome assembly GCA_004027555.1 of Craseonycteris thonglongyai. Taxonomy (NCBI): domain Eukaryota; kingdom Metazoa; phylum Chordata; class Mammalia; order Chiroptera; family Craseonycteridae; genus Craseonycteris; species Craseonycteris thonglongyai. The sequence continues at coordinate 7,870 of PVKE010040965.1, read as the reverse complement.
GAAGAGATTAGAAGGAAATACAACACAATTTACACAGTGATTATCTTTGGCTGATGGGAATATAGTCCATTACCTCTTATTTTTCCTTTTTATAAATTTGCCATCATTTTCTACATCACAGACATGTATTGTCTTACTAATAGAAAAAAATAAACTTAAAAAAATAAACTATATTCATAGAATGTCACTTAAAAAAAAACCTAAACCTCTTATATTTAAGTGTATTAATTTCAGTGAATTTATAAGATTTACCTTGACTATTCAGTGGCTTTTTTCACTTACGTTCAGATTGTCAGCAGTGTCTCAGATAATAAAGCCAACCTTGTGTTATATACCACAAAAATTACTGAAATAATATTCAATGATTTTCTTGTATAAATCTTATATAAAATATGACCTTACTAAAGCAGTTAAAACAGCACTGAAAAAAATATGTATCAGAAGATGTAGAATATATTGACCCAGAATCTTTAAAAACTTTAAGCAGCACTGTCATTTGAAGCAAACCACTTCAAAATTTTTCAGAAGTAAAAATTCCAAACATTTAAAATGGAAATTTGAACATAAACAAATATGGAAAAACTCAGTCTGAGAGCAAGCTAAAAAGCCCTAAACATAAATAATCATACAAAACTTTATTTCACAGTATACTCTTACAGCACAGGTACTGAAGGCAGCTTTAGTCTTCATTCTAAATCGTCATAATTTTGACAAGTGAAAAAATTGCTCAAGAGAAAACAAACAGCACTTAAAACTTAGAAAACCTTTCAGTACAGGTAGTTAAAATAGTTTTATATATATGGAAGTGTGTGTGGGGGGGACATACATATATGTATACACAATCTGTTAATTTTTGTAAATTTTAATAGAATATCATGACATTCTGGAACTGGAAATTAAAATAGTTAAGGCAAGGAGAGCAAGGGCTCAGGCATTCCATAAGGATAGTAGCTGAAGGTTTAAACCTTTCCCTTAGGTCACAGGTCCCACCTACTGCGCATTTGAATAGTAGTTTCTCTTACCAAAGGGAACTTGCAGATTTGTGAATCAGGCAACATGCAAGAGAACAGGCAAAAATAATTAAAGCAATTGAATATGAAAATGTTTTTCCACTCTCTTTACAAAATACAGGATGATACAAAATTAGAATAAACCTGAGTATAACTTATTTTCGATGAGGGACATATGAAGGGAAGTAGCAGACCAGAGTGAGAGCCTAGGGAAGCAAAGGGGTAGAAAAAAACAACATAAGGTTTGAGCTGAAAAATCAGGGCAATGGAAAGCAGGTTCAGCAAGGAATCTATTATAAAGAAAAAGTAAAATTCTATTCCTCATGCAAAACCCACTATTCAAATGTACAAAGAATGTAACCTATCACTTACCTCTCCATGAAAAGAGGGGCCAAGCAAACTTCAAAACAAAAAGGAACTTTCATTACAAGAGAAAGGAATCAGTGGAATGCTGGACATGATAAAGAACTAACACCTTAGGCAATCTGAGCAATTGTTAAAACAAGTATTCCTTACTTAAGAAAAAGCAGTTCACACTAAAGGTGCAGGAACACCAACTTCCCAAGTTTTCTTCCCTTTAGGGACAGAGGGAGAACTAGGGCAATCTGAGAGAACTAGACTTCATAGCTGACCTCACCAGTTATGGGCAGAACAGATCATGCTATTAAATTCTGCTTAAAGCAGGAATCCCTTCGTCAAAATCTGACATTCATATAAAAAAGCATGTAAAAAAAAGAATAATATTTTCTAGAAGGAAAATATTTTAATGTTAAAAAACTATAAATGGAACACAAAATATAATTTGTAATGTAGAATTTAATCTCAAATGGTGACGTGAGAGGTATTTGAACAACAGATGATAATTCTTAAACTCTACTTCATACTTAGCATGCTTTTGGTAATCAAAAATCAACACTGGTGCACCCTTTTAAATCAAATAAATACTAGGCTGTGAATCAGAGTTCTAGGGTAAGATGCCGGGATCTGTTTTATTTTTCAGTATGTGAATATGACTAAAGTTAAAAATTTACATTCTTATTTGTAAAAATGGAAATATCACTTACAGCAGGGGACTAGACACTCACCAATCCTGTTTTTACTTCAATTAAAACTACATTTCCCAGCCTCCCTTGCACTTTGGCCTGAACTAGTAGTCACAGGGCACTAGCTTAAGCAATGTGGGCAGAAATGATACATCTAACTTCTAAGCTTGGCCCCTAGAATCTCCTAAAAGATCCATAGCCCCCATCTCTCTCATTACTTGCCAACTAACAAAGCATCTAACAGAGAACTCCAAAGTAGCAGGAGGAACAAGGAAGCCACAAGACAGAAGAAGCCTAGAATGCCTAAATCACCACTTGAAAGATAGCTAAATCCTTTAAAACCATTTTGTGAAGGATCTACCTAGAGAGCTGTCCAAACACTCTGATTCCCCTATTTGATCCTTACTCCTGTCTAAAAAAACTGAATGGGAAACTTTTATTAAATCTCAGACACTGAAATTTGTGAGGTCATAACATACCCCAAATACATCTACTCTCCTACTTAGCTCAGAGTGCACAGATCCAAATGAGGTAGCAGAAATAACCAGACTAAAAACTATGCATGTTTAAAAAAAAAATTAGATCTATACAATATTAACAGCAATGTATAAACATTACCTAACAAGTACCAGAAAACAAGTCAATTTTTTATATTAAAAATCACCAGGTTGCTAATTTATAAGCAAATATTGCTTATTCTTTCAAGGTATTTATTTACTTCTTCAGAAAAATAGCAGGCTTACTAAGTAAGTCAACAGAATTAGGTACCACCTCAAATCCTTCATTCCAAAAGAAATAGTGGTTGTTGAGAGATATGAACAGAAATGATAAAATACAAAAAAAATGCCTTAACTTTTAAGAAATATATGAGTATTTATTGCAAGCTGAAGATATGAGGTCTAGTAATTAAGATCGTGAACTCATCCTAAAAAAGTGCTACAAACCTCATTGCTGACTAGCACTATCGTTACCTTCAAAGTACTCTCCCTGGGAAGCTATGTGCCAGTGCCAGCACCTAGAGTCCATCATTCAATGTAATTTTTTAATTCTTTTTCTGGAATGGCCATCAGAGCCAGGGCCGTCATTGTATACCCTTGATATCCTGAATACCATAAAAATGTCTTCCTTTCAATATTTCCTTTATCTTTGAGTAAAGAAAAAATTCATTGGGGGCCAGATTAGGTGAGTAGGGAGGGTGTTCCAATAGTTATTTATTGGCTAGAAACTCCCTCACAGACAGGGCTTTGTGAACTGGTACATTGTCATGATGCAAGCGCCATGACTTGTTGGCGGAAAGTTCGGGTTGTTTCAACTATTTCACATAGCCTTTTCAGCACTTTGAAAAAGTCAACTTGGCTGACTGTTTGTCCAGTTGGTACAAATTCAAAACAAACAACTCCTCTAATATCAAAAAACGTGAGCAACATCGTTTGACCCTTGATTTAAACTGATGGAACGTTTTTGGTTATGAAGAACTAAATGACTTCCATTGTGCACTTGGATGTTTTGTTTCAGGGTTGTATTGGTACAGCCATGTTCCATCACCCACTGATAACATGGCTCAAAACATTGTCTTGTCTCTCCAAAAAGGTCTTGGCAAACTTTGACTTTCCTTTACTTTTGTTCATGGGTGAGCTCCTTTGCAACCATTTCTGCACACTCCTTTCTCATGCCAAGATTTTCATTTAAGATTTTCCTCTTTCTCTATCGATATTTACTTGATCTGCTATGATTCTCACAGTCAGCCAAGGATTTTGAAGCACAATGCAATGAAGTTTTGCAATGTTTTTGTCAGTTCTCATTACTGGCTGCCCTGACCTCTCTTCATCAGTAATGCTTTCTCTCCCCTCTGAAAGATGTTTAATCCATTTGAACACTGCTGTTTTCTTCATGGCATTACCTTCATAAATTTTAAACTTGTTTGTTTTCTGCTCTAATTCAAGCTCCAACATTCTCATGATGGCACACAATAACACACAACAACAATGAATGCCAGTCACAAGACACTGCCACACATCAACGCAAACACAACTGAGAGACATTGATATACCAGGGTTATGAAACCTTACCAAGTTGCTTGTACAGTGCTGCTAATGTAAGCATATGGTGGCAAGTTCATGAACTTAACTATCAGACCCCATGTGATACTTGTGGACTAAGTATTAAGACAATATATAAAGAAACTAAAAAGAAGTTTCTTCTGTCACACTCACAATTAACCTATTGTGGTATCTATCTATTCAGTAGAATAGTTCCATTAAATAGTTTTATTCAATATGGACATTTCCAAGCCATACTACACTATTTATACGTAATTTAAAAAGTCCCCAAGAGCCTCTTCCCTTAAATTCCTTTAAGCATTTTATAGATAAGAGCTCTCAGATCTTTATCTGTCTTCAACATAGCAGAATCATATGGCTTAAAATGCAAACTGTCATTTATGATCAAATTCTACACAAGCAATTTATAGAAAATTTTTTAATTTTCTCAAATATAATATATTTTCATTTTGTATCACAAAAAGTTAGTGAAATAATAACTAACCCAAAAGGGTATAATCAATGATCTTATTCAATGAGGTTATGTATTTGGCTTCATCTAACAATTTCAGGATTAACAGTAAAGAAAGCAAGAAGATCTTAATAACACAAAACAAACTAAAATCGAAAGAAAATGTAACTATAGCAGAAGAGTAATTATTACTAGAAAATACTGATTGCTACACCCTTGGAATCTGATTTGGAATTCAAGAGAGCATTAATTAACATTAAATATAATGTTTACATAGCAAATCAAGAATATAAAAAAATATCAACTTCATCTTTATTTTTACTCCTCTTCAAATTAGTAGTCTCTATACTTATTACAAATACATGTCAAAAAAGAAGACTTTAATAAATATATTATTTGAATATTAACAAAGAGAAAAGAGTCAGGTTCCAATCTCTGAAGATTTAGTTTTTGTCTGTGAATATGTTTTATAGAAACAAATAGAAAGTAATTTATGTAAGAATATGAAAACTGCCAAGAGAGACCTGGGCAGACTTATTCAGTGAAAAGCCTATTTTTCCAAGTGTCGTGGTCCACTAGCTATTTATTTTATTATTCAGGCAGTCACCCCAAAGTTGCTTGGCGGCCCACCAGTGGACTGCGATTGATGTCTTGTCCAGCCCTCAATTATAGACTAAACTATGACAAGACTGCCAAGATCTTTACACCAAAAGAGAGCTTGAAGTCTCACTGGAGGCTGATCATAAACAGTCTAGAAATGTGTAATTCTCAGTAGAAAACAATTAACTTAATTTATTTTATCAAGGTTCATTAATTCAGATTCCATTTATTTAGAATTAATGATAATTTGCTTAGCTGATGTTTACCCTTTCATGATCTATAGAAAAGGGTTTTCCAAGCAAAATAAGTAAACAAGATTACACAGGGCATAACCCTACATAGTTAAAAACTAGTTACAGGGGATTGATATTTTACCAATAAATAGCTCTGACAGAGGCTTTCTTTACTATAACATTAGTCATTATTTATCTTGCTAATAAAACATGCATTTTCAAATAGCTGTTCTCTCATACATTACACAAACACCACATATTGTTCAAAAACATTTTAAGCAGCCTGAGTATTTTTCTATGCTTAATCACTTAATATGAAAAAAGTATAAAACATAGAGAGGACTATACATAATTAAAACTAGAAAACAATTTCTATAGAGTATATTTAAGCTTTGTGGATAGACTGGCCTTTAATGAAAGTTTGCTATTTATCTTGCAGTATATGAAATCACTGGGATAACAAGAGCTATTCACTGTTTTCTAACTTTAAATGATCTAAACAAAAGAAAATAGACATACAAATCAATACCAGAATTTGGCTATTTATTGGAGATGAATAATTAGAGTAAAACTATACACATAGTACCGAATCTATAACTCTTGTTTTACTACACAGGATTTGGGCATGTATTTCAATGGAGAGAGTGTTCCTGCTTTTGCCTCATTATTACCTCCTATGTTTAAACTACTTTATTTTTTATTTTATTATTTACCAAACAAATTGCAGCAAGACAACTTAGCTCCTTTGTGAAGAGGTGGGAATAATAGTTAGCTTATAGTGAATCAGACAAAATTAAAATCCTACAAAATACCTTAGCCCCTATTTTTGCTAAATTAAAAGTTTAAAATTCTTTCCACTAAAATGAAGAACCCCTAACTCATAGTAAACTCTCAACTGAGTCACCAATAATAGGATGTATGCTTTAAGTCATTTTTTCCAAAAATGGTGAAAATATTTAAGCATTTCAATTTATAGTCTCACCCGTTTGCTGACCAACTTTTTAAAAATGTAACTAGAAAAGTTTTGTGGTATTTTCAGTGGTCATGGAGAAAAGGGGCAGGGAAGGGGAAAGTACTGAATTCTTGACCATGACCCTATGATTGTACTAAATAGATAAACTACTAATATCTCAGGTAAGAGAAATAAGAAAGCTGTATTTTTCTCATGACATTCCTTTGTCATATTTTTAGAAAACAGGAATTAGTGCTTAACTATCTAGGAAGTTAATCAGCCTGGTAAAGTACCAAACAGGTTTGAAAGTGCCAGTCACCATCAATCACCTCATCCTCCTTGACTTACCTGCCATTACAGAGTAGCCATCGAGCAAGAGAATAGTGAGGTATAATCTTCTGCATGACACTGGCCATAATCATCGTAACAACCAGCTGTATACCGATCACACCCTGTGTAAAATAAAACAAACAAGTTTAACAATAAATGAATTTAGATTTGAGAACATCATTGGAAAACCTGCTATACATTTTGAAAATTATACTTTAAGACAGATGAGTTCACTATTAAAATACATATTATTCTGGCATTCAGGACATGTTGAAACTTAAAATAAACAATTTCATCTTACAATCCTCTACAAGTTACCCAAGGGACACATCCATGTGAACAGAAGTTAAATGAATTAGCATACACATTCAGAATCAATCTATTCCCAAGAAATGTTCTCCATTATTTACAAGTACCAAAGTGAAAAGTAGTGATTTTTTCCATCTTCCAAAATTATTCAACACTCATAAAATACTAGCTTGGCAAGTTTTAAAAGCAGTATGACTATGTTTTAATCCTAGGGTGGTAGTGAATGATTGAAGAGTATAAACTATATTAAGTGCAATGGCCTGAAGTAACTAGAAAATTACATTTAACTCATGCTGTTATCACCAACTTCCAGTGGGTGGGCCTTCAACAACAATGTTTAAGAAGCCCCTTAGTTTTTTTAACATCAGTTCCTCCCCTGCTCTCCATGGCTAAAATGCAAACCAAGTTCTCCTCTCTTCACACCTCCAACTTCCCTCAAACTTCTAACTCTTCACTCAGTAGAGGACCCTTTTTAGTTCACAGAGAAAATACACACCATCAAATGGGAACTATCATTTACCACCAATAAGCTCACATCACTTGTATCTGAACTGGTCTTTTCCCACACCCTCTAGAAATAAGAGCATTTCTATACAAAGGAAATACCTACGTCTGTGCTTCAGCGCTCCTCCTCTCTTTGATTTTCAGGAACCTCAACCACAGAATAGCTTCCTCTCTGCATCTTCTTTAATTTCTTCTCTATTTAAATTCTTCCTATCAGCCAGCATTGTAATACATATAAGTTTCTTTCATGTTTTTAAAAAATAACAATAATTTTCCTTTACTCTGTAGCCCTCCTCCTTCCTCATACTCACAGCCAATTTTCAAAATGAAGACTTGTTCTCACTGCTTCAGTTTTCTCATACCCCAAACACAGTTCCC